>JAUJYZ010001520.1:22500-327973 GCA_033675265.1 Actinostola sp. cb2023
CCACTCGATTAACCCGTTAATATAAGCCGTAGCAGTAGGTCCAACGATGTTCTTACAAATCTCACAGAACTTGTTTCCCTTACAGTCCTTCGGGAGTATTAACTCAGCACCTATGAACAACCCTTGTGGGACACTTCTCTTGATGTGGCTCTTGAGTGGCTCCCTGGTAAATGAGACCTCATTGTTGATATAGACGGCTTGTGTTTTAGGAGGACTGAAGGCAATTCCAATCTGGGAGAATAAACAAAGTATAAATCAATTAATTAAACTAATTAATTTTTTTTCTTTTCATTTTTTAAACTAATTAATTAAACTGGAACAAAAATCGCATTTTATAACAAGGGGTTTTGAGAATACTCTTGCATGAAAATAATGCATAAAACACCTTTCGAAAATTATTGCAACACAGAGGTATCTGAGCGATTCGTAGCCTGTTTTCAGCCTGTCGTACCCCTCCCTTTTCCACTCCCCTTCCTCCCTCTTCCCAAATTTGTCCCCATGGAAGACAGCCTGAAAGCAGGCTAAGCGATTCGTTTCTTAAATAACTTTTCCATAACCGAAACGCATAGAAGATCTTTTGAATTCTGTAGTCAATACAGAGACAATCTGTGCGTACAATGTGTCGGTTCCTGACCGTTATACCAGGAGTCATTCCTACGTAAGATATATTTAAAATCTATTGGTATTTATACACCGAATCGAAATATGGCGACCAATTTGAATCACTATTGTTCTGGACTGACCAACCTCGTGTTCACGTGGAAACACAAAAGCGTTTTCACATGAATGAGAGGTTGGTCAGTCAGGAACAATAGTTATTCAAATTTATCGCCATATTTCGATTCGGTGTATACTTCATTTTATTTGGTGAAATCTGATTGGCTCTAGAACAATTAGATAGTTCTGCATGGCTTACAGACCTAATGTAGGAGATAGAGGCTGCGCTATTCATGGACTCCTGCCTCTAAGAGATCCACAGTCCCGCAACGACCCATTGAAGAAGGGGGCTACGCACTATTAGTATTGCCTCTAAGAGATCCACAGTCCCGCAACGACCCATTGAAGAAGGGGACTACGCCCTATTAGTACTGCCTCTAAGAGATCCACAGTCCCGCAACGACCCATTGAAGAAGGGGGCTACACCCTATTAGTACTGCCTCTAAGAGATCCACAGTCCCGCAACGACCCATTGAAGAAGGGGGCTACGCACTATTAGTATTGCCTCTAAGAGATCCACAGTCCCGCAACGACCCATTGAAGAAGGGGACTACGCCCTATTAGTACTGCCTCTAAGAGATCCACAGTCCCGCAACGACCCATTGAAGAAGGGGGCTACACCCTATTAGTACTGCCTCTAAGAGATCCACAGTCCCGCAACGACCCATTGAAGAAGGGGGCTACGCCCTATTAGTACTGCCTCTAAGAGATCCACAGTCCCGCAACGACCCATTGAAGAAGGGAGCTACGCACTATTAGTATATAAACATTATAATGTGATTAAATTTACGATCAACTCACCTCAAACTCGACCCCAAGAGAATTCAAAAAGTCAATATTGATGTCAGAAAGTTTTTCAGCCAGTGCACCGAAGGACTCTCGATCGAAGATAAACCCCACGGCAAAGCAGATACGGTTGAACCTGAGAGCAGTGAGAACCTCGACATGGATTGGCACGCCCTTTATGTTGATGGCTGACGAAAAGCGAAACGTTCCCGATTTTGCTACTTTGGAGGCGAACGATGCGGGTGTCATAGTGAAATCCCATATTCCAACTTTCCTGTTTAAAAGAAAAAAAAACTTTTCTGCTTAGAAAATAAAAAATTGGGTTACCTGTGGTGTGGCTCTTTGATTCCCCACCCCTCGTACGTTCTCACATACGAATACTATACTACTCGCCTTAAAAGCCCATTTCTACAAAATAACTTGATTAAAGTTGAAACAAATTGATAAATTATTTAATTTTAATTTTATTATTATTATTTAATTGTGAATTCGATAGAATCTCGAACTAGTAGTGTTCTAGATAGCGACGTTCTACTGTAAATCAATAATGGCATCAAAAATGACGAATCCACTTTACAGAAAGAGATGGCCGACTGTACATTTTACCCAGTAATCCTTTGCGAACCTAAATCAGTACTACTCACATCTACAAACAGTAGACAGTATCAGCATCGGAACGGAATAAACTATAGAAACCACTATACAGAACAAGATGGCGACTGTACATTTTACCCAGTAATCCTTTGCGAACCTAAGTCAGTACTACTCACATCTACACTATGAACTACAGTAGACAGTATCAGTAAACTATAGAAACCACTATACAGAACAAGATGGCGACTGTACATTTTACCCAGTAATCCTTTGCGAACCTAAGTCAGTACTACTCACATCTACAAACAGTAGACAGCTCAGTAAACTATAGAAACCACTATACAGAACAAGATGGTGACTGTACATTTTACCCGGCAGTAATCCTTTGCGAACCGGCTAACTCAGTACTACGCTCAACGATCTATAAGCTGACTCGAACTCAATCCGGTCTGTGGCAAATGTTAGAAGACTGGGTTCGAGTGTTTTGATTGGCTGTATACTCCTTTTTACAGTTTCCTGTGCCATCTTGAAAGATAGCCGTGCCTTTGCATCGAAGCGAGACCAACGGTGACCTTGCAATGATAGAGACATGTGAATAATTATCCAAGGTGTTAAAAAGGTCTCTATCATTGCAAGGTCACCGTTGGTCTCGTTTCGATGCAAAGGCACGAAGGTACAAAGGCACAAGATGGCGCTGGGAACTGTAAAAAGGAGTATTAGTTACAAGTTTTTCGAGGTGTTTGCCTTCGATGAAAGACTAGTGGAAATATCACTTGAATGGATTCAACTTTCTTTCTCCAACACATTGGATAGGATTTTTATTTATTTTTATTTTATGGATAGGCTATACAGTTTTTAAATTGGAGATAATTAAATATTGTTAAAATTTAAGAACAATGGTTAAAAAAACTCGTACCCAGTCTGCCAATGCATTTGCCACGCGGACTGGTGTTTTTTTGACGCGCAAGGAATTGTGGTAAAATGTACAAGCCGCCATCTTAATTGAATCTAAACTTACTGCAAACCTTTTTGTTGTTGTATGTATGTATATTGTATTTATATATGTAAATGTCAAATGAAAAGGAACAAAGGAATTTAGCTTATATATACACCTGTTTTCAAAAACGTTGCCCATTTACAAAATACAAAATAGTAAAAAGGAATTAATTAGAGAAACAAAAGAAATTCAATCATGCAAATCTCTGGCTCATTGTTTCTCTAATTAATTCCTTTCTACTATTTACTATTTTGTATTTTGTTAAAGGACAACGTTTTTGAAAACAGGTGTATGTAAATGTCAAAAGAAAAGGAACAAAGGAATTTAGCCTATATATATAATGAACTACAATGAAAAACAATTAAAAAAAAAAAAAAATTATATACAATGTACAACTATATTTGTAAAAGGCAAATTGTAGAAAATGAGAATATTATGCAAACTTGTAAGCTATGTAAATTGGTAGCATATTTGTAATAAATATTCAGATTAATAATAATAATAATTAAAAAAAACTTACTTCAATCCATTCTTGATGACGTCGGGTACAATACTTGACGACACACCAAAAAAATTCATAAGTTCATGGAACTTCACGCTCGTGGCCGAGCCCGATGCATAAGCTGCCAAATCAAGTGGATCTTTTTTTATCTCCGTCTTGAAAATAGCACTTCCTACTCTGTAGTTTCCTTTGGCTTTGAAGGTCTGAGAGTTGCCTTCGGTATAATACGTAAACCTTGAAAATACAAAGAAATATAAGTCGGGATCGTTCGGGAGGCTATCGGCTCGCATTCCTTTAGGAAACCGCTTACTTCGTTCCTTCTCGGAAAGTTATCGGGATAATACTACTAATAATAATAATAAACTTTATTTTACAAGGGAATACATATTACAGCTTCAGCTGAAAAACGTATGGCCCTCTTAATCTAAAAATATCGCTCGGGAGAGTCAGAAAATGAAGCTCACATTCCTGATTTAGTAAACTTTTACTTCGTTTCTTCTCGGAAAGTCATCGGGATCGCTCGGGAGAGTCAGAAAATGTAGCTCACATTCCTGATTTAATAAACTTACTTCGTTTATTCTCGGAAAGTCATCGGGATCGCTCGGGAGAGTCAGAAAATGTAGCTCACATTCCTGATTTAGTAAACTTACTTCATTCCTTCTCGGAAAGTCATCGGGATCGTTCGGGAGACTGTCGGAAATGTACGTAGCTCACCCATCAAGACAAATGCACTTACCTCACACTTGTCATTTTAATAGTTGAACTTGGAACATATTCATTCGAAGTTGCGATCTGGAATTCATACTTCTTTAGTTTTTCCACGTAGTTTGCACCTGTGTCTATTGTTATGGTAATACCAGGAACATACTCAAACATTCCAGGGATTGTCCAGGAAGGCAGCGCTCTGGTTCTGTTGTAGTAGGATGCCTTGTTGTTGACTATTTTAAGGATGTGAAGAGGATCAATAATTTCGAAGCAAACCTGGAAATACATAGAAAATATGAATTGTTTGGGACGTAGCAGAAAACTAAGGTTAATCGCTCAAGAAATTATAGTTTTGTAATTTCTACCAAGGTTTGGTAACTCGTTTACTTCTGTAAACTACCTGACTTCCGGTCACCTATGACTTCACAAATTCCTTGGTTGCTAAAGGTCATCTTATACTACTTACATACACCCATGTTATATCAATACATGTCATATGAATCTATTTTCAGTGGAAGACTGTTACTCTCGATCAGAAAGGAATTCCATGAATTCGCTATTGCCAGCAAGCCAGCAAGCCAGCAAGCCAGCAAGCCAGCAAGCCAGCAAGCCAGCATCAACTCCTTTGTCACGTGACTAAACCAACCTTGGTAAAAAATTTCTTTGGGTCAATTTTGTCTGGTTCCATCTTGATACCAAACCAACCATTTTGCAGCTCTCTGCTCATGAAATCGAAGAGGCTGTAAATCTCTGATGGAACCAAGCCAGCATAGGCGCCTTTTGTTGAGAATTTCTCGCCCGTCTCGCACTCTAGGTTGATGAAGGAGTTGGGATCCGTCGGGACCTTATCGGGCCGGTTCGGCATATACACTGAAATGAAATGAAGGAGATTGGATTCTAGCTGTAATAGTGTCCTTTTGATCCACACGTGTGTTAAAGTGCTCCTAACCCCTTTTACAATTGTATTAAAAATTGAATGTACATGAACTGATCAGCTATAGGATTAAGTTTTTTCTTTGTTTGAACCTTGCATTTAGGAGTTATGGAGGTTTGAAATCTGGATATGCAAATCAGATGACGTCACCCCGGACTTCATTTATTATACAAAAACGCCCTTGTGCAAATTATTAACATTTTTGAACTTGTAAAATATTTTTACAAACTATATAAATGATTTCATATAAAATTTTCCCCCATATCGGGGAAGAGATCTACTGAAAACAATGAAATAAGTTAGGTAAAAAGCCCGGGGTGACGTCATCGAATTAAAATATCGAGATTTCAAACAACTATAACTCCTAAATGCGAAGCTCAAATGAAAAAACACTTAACCCTATAGCTGATCAGTTCATGAACATTCAACTTTTAATACAATTGTAAAGGGGGTTAGGAGCACTTTAAGGCTTTTGCTACGATCAAGCACAGCAAGTCAAAGAGGCGCACACTTTGCCATGTAAACGGGCTTCACTCTAGCATGCGCATTCCTAACTGCAAATGACTTTCCTCGATCTGTATACTGAAGTTTCCATCTTAGGATTCAGCCAGGCGGTCTGGATAATGGACAAAACCTTTGAAACTGTATAAAATACAGTATGCAGATAGCAGGGTCGTACACAGGACAGGGGCAGAGGGGCAGAGGGGCAGAGGGGCAGAGGGGCAGAGGGGCAGAGGGGCAGAGGGGCAGAGGGGCAGAGGGGCAGAGGGGCAGAGGGGCAGAGGGGCAGAGGGGCAGAGGGGCAGAGGGGCAGAGGGGCAGAGGGGCAGAGGGGCAGAGGGGCAGAGGGGCAGAGGGGCAGAGGGGCAGAGGGGCAGAGGGGCAGAGGGGCAGAGGGGCAGAGGGGCAGAGGGGCAGAGGGGCAGAGGGGCAGAGGGGCAGAGGGGCAGAGGGGCAGAGGGGCAGAGGGGCAGAGGGGCAGAGGGGCAGAGGGGCAGAGGGGCAGAGGGGCAGAGGGGCAGAGGGGCAGAGGGGCAGAGGGGCAGAGGGGCAGAGGGGCAGAGGGGCAGAGGGGCAGAGGGGCAGAGGGGCAGAGGGGCAGAGGGGCAGAGGGGCAGAGGGGCAGAGGGGCAGAGGGGCAGAGGGGCAGAGGGGCAGAGGGGCAGAGGGGCAGAGGGGCAGAGGGGCAGAGGGGCAGAGGGGCAGAGGGGCAGAGAGGGCAGAGGGGCAGAGGCAGAGGGGCAGAGGGGCAGAGGGGCAGAGGGGCAGAGGGGCAGAGGGGCAGAGGGGCAGAGGGGCAGAGGGGCAGAGGGGCAGAGGGGCAGAGGGGCAGAGGGGCAGAGGGGCAGAGGGGCAGGGGCAGAGGGGCAGAGGGGCAGAGGGGCAGAGGGGCAGAGGGGCAGAGGGGCAGAGGGGCAGAGGGGCAGAGGGGCAGAGGGGCAGAGGGGCAGAGGGGCAGAGGGGCAGAGGGGCAGAGGGGCAGAGGGGCAGAGGGGCAGAGGGGCAGAGGGGCAGAGGGGCAGAGGGGCAGAGGGGCAGAGGGGCAGAGGGGCAGAGGGGCAGAGGGGCAGAGGGGCAGAGGGGCAGAGGGGCAGAGGGGCAGAGGGGCAGAGGGGCAGAGGGGCAGAGGGGCAGAGGGGCAGAGGGGCAGAGGGGCAGAGGGGCAGAGGGGCAGAGGGGCAGAGGGGCAGTTGCCCCCTTGCAAAGCGAAAAACATACCAAAAATTTAAAAGAACTGTACTATTTAATATTTTTTGTTTTTTGAATTTTGGATTATGCACGACCCTGGATAACCTTTACAATATAGAACTTATTGTTATGATAACATGGCGTGTCATACACCATCTCTACAGCATCCACTCACCCGAACATCCTTCCTCAGGTGTTGGACAGTCTCTCTTTTCGGCAGCAAGACCACCACACTCGTCGCCGCCATTCTTAGGGGGTGGGTTGGTGCAGGTTCTAGTCCTAGACGACGCTCCACGCAGGCAGTATCTTGGCTCAGTGCACCTGGTCCATTGTGACCATTGAGTCCATCCACCATCAACGGCCCCTTCGACAAAATTCATTATCATCAGTATACAGTAAATTTAATGAAAAATTATCTGGCGTTAATAGCTCGACGTATAGTGCATGTTACAGTGCGTTTCACAGAACTTTTGACGAGCGGCTTCCGAAGTTCTTTCGGAAGTTCTTTCGATTCGAAAGTTCTATCTGAAGTTCGTTCGGAAGTTTCGAAGTTCGTTCGGGAGTTCGTAAGTTCATTCGGAAGTTCCGAAGTTCGTTCGGGAGTGCCGAAAATCGTTCGGAAGTACCGAAGTTTGTTCGGAAGTTCCGAAGTTTGTTCGCGGAAGTTCCGAAGTTTGTTCGGAAGTTCCGAAGTTTGAAATAAACTTCGTTAGCAAACTTCAAACTTGCTTCGGACGTGAATTCGGAAATTAATTTATAATACCTGGGCAAATCTCCAGTTTGCAGCTACTCATTTGGTCAGAGTTCCCAGTACAGTTCTGTCCTCCATGGATTGGTCGCGGGTTTGTGCACGCCCTCGTTCGTCGTTGATTTCCAGTCCCACACGTCTTAGAACAATGTGACCAACTGCTCCATAACGTAAATCCACCTTTGACTGAAGAATTAACAAATTTTACCACAATTTGTTAATCATAGAGAAATTGCTAGAAAACCGGTGGCCATATTGAATGACATCATATTTTTGGTTTATTCTGGAATCCAAGATGGCGGCGGCGCATGTATGTTTCGTAATATGGAGTACCATTACCAAATAAGGTAGCGATGGGCAAAAAAGCAGCACCACAATTTTTGCGCCATGGGTTTGCACACATGTTCAAATTACACCCCCTACATAACAAATTGCTGGTTTGCAATCAATCCCAGACGCAGCGGCCATGTTGGTGGTGTGTTGATGGCATAAACAAGAGAAGTTAATGAGGGGTACTTTGTTATCGGGATCCAACATGGCCGCCATAACGTCACGTGCAAACCCGCAGCAATAACCACTGCTAGTAGCTTATCTGCATTATATATTAACGTTAACTCTCACCTGGACATGGACTGAAGCAGGATTTGACAACCTCTGTAGCATTGCCAGCACAAGGCTTCCCACCATTCATTGCAGGCGGACGATTACATTGGCGCGTGCGCGTAATGACAGTACCGCTGGGTATCCCACAAGTTCGCGGGCACGAAGACCATTTGGACCAGTCTCCCCATTTACCATCTACAGGCCCCACTGTACAAAAATGAGTAAGATATTAAAACTGACTTCCACGAAACTTGTTCGATGCTTTTCAGGACGAGTTTTGAGATTTGACTCTGATGACGATTAACTTTATTGTAACTCGACTGATTTGATGGGACTGTGTATTTCCCTAGCAAAACAAATGCTAATATGTGGAGACAAAATGTCTAAATGTCTAAACTGTCACTTCCTACGATTTGGATAAGTGTTGTTAATGTCATTACCAGAAATTACGGACATCTGACGTCACGGTATTAGTTTTCAGTACGATCGACATTTCAAAATGGCCGCTCAACAACACAAAGAAATGTATGGGACTTCAAATGTAATTTGAAATTTTGACATTTATACAGCTTTGAATTTTAGGTGCCGACTTCCAGACGTAAAATATAGTCTTTATAACATATTCTATGAACATTTTTGCATCGTTTAATTCATTGCACTGGACGCAAAATGGATCCAAAACAACAACGAATATTGACAATACATGCCCCTTAATCGAGCAAAAAAAGTGTTACCTGCATTACTTTCCGAGCTTTAAACTTTCGATGATTGCATGGATCCATCGGTGCCGACATCTCCAACATTGCCTCAACTCACAGTAAGTCTAAATCCGTCAAAATGATATGATTTCGATGATACAAAAGGCCGCAAACCACAAGTGAAAAAGCACTATTTCTCGGAGGCCTTGAGCAAACATCTGAGCTGTTGAATGTCCTGAAATCACCAAGAAATCACCCAAAATATAGCAATTTTCGCCGTTTGATTCCGACATTTTACAAGAACTTAGTAGCCTGGTAGTTTTATGTGTGATATTGCTGTTCAAAGAAGGTGAAGGCTCCTAAAAGCGGGAAATTCAAACTCATAGTTCATGGATTGGGCTTCCTGTGTTCTTTTTAAAATTTCGAAGTGTCAAGAGTGAGTCGTTCGTACTCTGTGCCGAGCGTAAGCAAGCTCTTCAATATTAAATCTATCAACCACAACACAAACGCTTGATATTTCTAAACAAACTTAGAGTAGTTTGGTTTTGATGAATTGATTTATTTTGATATAAATTCGAGGAGAATTTCGGACTGCCAGTAGACCGCTGGTCATAATATCGCGGGAGTAAAATGTCCGTAATTTCTGGTAATGGGGATGATGTTTCCAAAGTGTAGTTTACAATGATCTCAGCTCCATTGCATATCTGAATTCTTTGATTCTTGGGGGGAGGGGGAGGAGTCAATCAATGTCTTCTTCACTTTATATTAGTCTCAAACTATACTCACATGGGCAGGGCCATATACATTCCAGTTTATTCTGTGTGGACACCCCACTACATTTTTTCCCGTCAGGGGTAGGCTTAGGATTGTTACACGTTCTGGAACGATTGACGTGGGATCCCCCACACGGGTTTTCACATTGAGACCACTGAGACCATTCAGTCCAGTCGCCATCGACTGTGAGGCAGAAAAAAGAGGTTAGTGATAGAATATTATGAATGTTGAATCATCATTTCTCACTGCGCCATGTTGCACAAGGCCGAATGAGTTTTGAATGCAGGTACAAAATATGGACCCTGATCTGATCGATCTTGACACTGGTACATAACGTGCGCTCTTCAAACGTACCTTGGAAATTCAATGGAAAATTACTTGACAATTTTCAATTTCCAAGGTTTTGGACATTTCCAAAGAATTTCCAAGGTTTTGGACATTTCCAAAGAATTTCCAAGGTTTTGGACATTTCCAAAGAATTTCCAAGGTTTTGGACATTTCCAAAGAATTTCCAAGGTTTTGGAGGTTTCTTGGTGTTGCAGAACACCAGATGACGTTAGACAATGAACACAAAGAACGAGAAGAATGAACTTGAACCAAAACAATACCCTGCATACAAAGAAACCTAACCAAGAATACAATACAGACTGTAGCACCAAGAAACACCCAAGGTTTTGGACATTTTCAAAGAATTTCCAAGGTTTTGGACATTTCCAAAGAATTTCCAAGGTTTTGGACATTTCCAAAGAATTTCCAAGGTTTTGGAAATTTGCAAAGAATTTCCAAGGTTTTGGACATTTCAAAGAATTTCCAAGGTTTTGGACATTTGCAAAGAATTTCCAAGGTTTTGGACAACATTTCAACAATACAAAAATATTTAGAAAACTAGACTTACTCATGCAATCCTTCTGTTCAGCGTTATCTCCAGCACAATACACGCCATCATTGCTGGGGACTGGTGTGGTGCATGTGCGGGTTCTGATTCGTTGATTTCCTGCGCAGACGCCTGGAGCACAGCCGCTCCATCCTGACCACACCGACCAACCACCATTTACTTGGATGAAATTAATACGTTAGTAAATACATCACTATATATTCTTCAAAGAACCAGTGATATATAGCTGCGCATGCGCGGTATATGACTTTCTCGAGAGATTCCAAAACTCATTGTTAATTTCCGGTCCTGAAAATTCACCTCAAATGAAAAAATTCCAAAAGCGTGTTATGGGGTTTTTCTGAGCAAAACTTTTGAAACTTTGGAAAGGACGCGCCGGCCAAGCGACGAATAGCGAAGCGCATTAGTGACGTCACAACTCAGACAAACAAACCAAATTTTTCATATCCTTCAATCCGATTTTGTTAGTTTGGTTTTTACTGACAATTTTTTTGAAAATAAGCAGTGTTTGCATGATAAAATGTAGGTTTCTCCGTGTTCTTTTCAGTACGATTACAGTTGCATGATCCTTGTCTGAGTCATACATCTATTACGCGACCTATTTTTAGAACCGCCGCGCAGCGCTATTCCATGAATTAAATGATTTAAATGAGCTGTTGACGCATGCGCATAACTGTAGCACTGCTCCTTTATTTTAGAGACGTTGATCACAATGCCGTAAAATCATGGGCGTCAAAGTCACGCAATATCTGTGTTAAAAATCTACGATACTGAACCAATAAAGGAAGGGCCAGTGGAAATATTGTCAGTATCCCGTCCCACATGGTAGAGCGAAATATAATCCATATTAATAAATACCGTCTTCAATTGATTTTTAAAAAGTTGGTGATTTCTACACAATCGATATACTTGCAAATTAAAAACGTTTTAGGTACTCTAGGCTCAAGCTTTAACAGAAATATTAAACTTATCTCTAAGGGCCTCTTAGTTCAACTAAGAGGCCCTTAGAGATGAGAAGAAGTTTAATATCAACTAAGAGGCCCTTAGAGATGAGAAGAAGTTTAATATTTATTTCTCATAATTTCGGTCACCGAGTATTAAACCTCTATATCACCGACTGTCCTAATATAACCGACTGTCCTAATATAACCGACTGTCCTAATATAACCGACTGTCCTAATATCACCGACTGTCCTAATATCACCGACTGTCCTAATATAATAATAATAATTATTATTATTATTACTTGCTCAACCCTAGTAAAAACAGCTGGATCCTTAGATTATTTTACACTTTTATCATGCAACTTGTTTCGATGTGAACGGCTGAGTTTGAACTGAAGGAGTGAAGTCTTTGCTTTTAATGAAGGTTTATCATGTAATTTCAAAACTCATAGAACAAAAAATGATTATCATAGCTGGAAAGAGCTCGTTGAGATTAGTAAAAATGTGAAGTGAAAAGATCGCTTCACAAATTGCGAAGATATGAATTTTCAAAAATCGAAATTTTATATGAAAACCTTTGAAAATTTACGCTTGGAGGCAACTCTTGCCTCCAACAAAACTAATCACTTTTTTGTCCTATGAGTTTTGAAATTATATGATAAACTCTCATTTGTGAATGAACATACGACTATAGCCTTAAGTGAAATGACGCCTTTTGTTTTTAGATATCTTGAACGGTATAACTTCTAAAAATACCGCTATACTAATGAGTGGACTTAAAGGTTTCACTTTGTGCGCGAAGATAACCTTGAAAAATCCCAAATTTTTTTGCACATAAATTTGAGGTGTAAAAACTTACCACGTGATTCAGAAGTCTGGAGTAAAATCCCCAAGACTGCTACCAAGAGTGTAGCCTTCATAGCCGGCAAATCGTTGTGTATCTCAAACTCCTCTGCCTGGAGCACTTTTAGTCAGATGACTCGTACTGAGGAAGTTTATTCCTCTTGAAGAAAGCACTTCCAAATGTAGAGTCAACGCCTTCGCTGCTCGACGAAACAATTGTTGACCAAACTGTGCAACTAAAGCTGTTCCAATAGTGACTCAGCTTTGTGGATTCGTTTGCGAATGAATCAACGAAGTTGTAGGTTTATTGGAGTTAATTACGTGAATGTGATGTCGAAAGAATGGAATATTTGCAGGAATCAGAATGAGAAGATTTCCACACATTGTAACTGACTGAGACTACACGAGCTGACATACTTTGAGTTGACATACTTTGTCGAAGATATATTTTGTAGTCATATTTCAGTTGATTCTGTATTTATTATCTTCTCGATCTGATATCTTCTTTTGCCTTAATATTACTTTCTTTCTCTATCACCTTTTTTTCTTTTCATTCGATTGTTAATTTACTTTTTTTTTTTTCATTCATTCATTCATCTTTGTCCTTCACTTTCTAATTCAGATCAAATATTAATTTTTGCTATCTTTCATCCATCCATCCATTCATTCATCCATCCATTTACTCATTCATTCATTCAACCATCTATCCATCCATTCATTTATCCATCCATTCATTCATCCATTCATTTATTCAACCATCTATCCATCCATTCATTTATCCATCCATTCATTCATCCATTCATTTATCCATTCATTCATTTATTCAACCATCTATCCATCCATTCATTTATCCATCCATTCATTCATCCATTCATTTATCCATTCATTCATCCATCCATCCATCCATCCATTTACTCATTCATCTATCCATCTATCCATCTATCCATCCATATTCATTTACTCATTCATTCATCCATCTATCCATCCATTCATTTATCCTTCCATGCATTTATCCATCCATCCATAAATGAACACTTTTATATTAATATTTTTATAGTTATAACATTGGATCCTTATTTTATTTATTTAGTGTTGCTAGTTTTGTAAGAGCATAGAGACAATAGTATTATGCTCCCAATACTTATTAGTATTATTATTTATCCATTCATTCATCTATCCATTCATTTCTCCATCCATCTATCCATCCATACTTCCATCCATCCATTAATTCATCCATCCATCTATCCATCCATGTCTTATTCCACTGATCCCTATCTAGTTTCTTCTCCATTTTGTCATTATATTCTCTTCTTCATCTTTTTAAAAAAGCTATAAAAATGCATGATTATCGCTTACAAAATTGAAACAGATCAACATACAAGAGATAAATAAATAAAAGAAAGACTAGAACGCGAAAATTTGAACATTTCTTGTTATTGTGTACTGATCAATATTGACCAACGAAGTGACGTTTTATTCCTCAGTCGATATTAATATCCAATCGAAGCCAGGTGAATAAAGAACAGTATTTGCACAACTAAATACAATGTGTAGTAATTCTCAGGACCTGTAAATTAAGACGATATATTTTCTCTTTCCCGGATTTTCATTTGGTGCGGATACATTTTTCCAAATAATCCGGCAAATTTGGATCCGAAAAACTGTTCAGCGTATTTGTCCTTAAAATTGGAAATAATTCTGCAAATTTGAGATGTGAATGCAGCGAATATTATTCAAATCGAAAAACGAAGATAATTTTGTATTTTTTAAATCAAAAAAAAAGAAAAAGAAAAAAGAAGATTTAATCAAATTTTAAACGTTTTTGGAATTTAATATGACAATCATTTCTGATTTCTCTATTTGTTTTTAATTTATTTATTTGTCGCTAAATAAAGTGCCGTCTTCCTTTCTTCACGTATGTTTCATGAACGTTTTGTCATCATCATCATCATATTATTATTATTATTATTAATTTATTATTATCATATATCTTTGGCCAATAAAACGACGAATTTGAGCGGATTATGATTTCCCGACGCCACCTTGTTGTGACGTCACATTGCGAATTGTGGAATATCCTCTGACTTCGGTCGAAGTTGTCCTCTGCTGGTTTCAGTTTGCCTCTGTGCGCATGACACTTCTAGTGAGAATGAGCCGGAATAATATTAATTAGTCGGGCTTCCTGTGGAAAAGCCTGACTCTAAAATCGTAGTCGTCTTTGTCTTCACTGAAATCGCCAAATGGGTTCTACAGCGCATGCGCCCTGTGCCGGCCGCTCAGATAATTACCGAAGGCTCTGATCAACACGAGACATTCTTCACAAACAAATATTGCTCAAAACAACTAAAATATCGCTCAAATGACCTCAAATGTTGAGTTAAATGATGAAATAATGGGGATCAAAGCGAGAAGTTATCGCACATGAGTATCGCACAACTGACACAAGATTGAAATCTAAATGAAGTCAATGTCTTCTATACTTTGTACCGCTGTAATTGTGTGTTGTGGTAAGCTTATAACACTGTCTGATAGATCTTTATTTTGCTGAGTTTTGAAATCGGTTCAGTTGTAAGTAAAATCACTGATTTGAATGCCCAGAATGCAGGAAATATTGTTCATGCGGATTGTTCGAGTCATCATGCATGTGGATCACGCTGCGATGTCTAGTTTATTTATATTTGTATTTGGTATGGATATATTTATGGCATCAAATAAACTATTGTCATTGTCATTTCTATGATTCGCTGAGTTTGTGAAATCGATTTTACAAAGAAAGCATGTTCTACTGAGTCATGCATAATCACCGAAGGTTCTAACAACACTGATGTCCGGTTTCTTCACAAACATTGTCATTTGGAGGAAGGTTACTAGTATCAATGTCGTCTTGTTTTCAAAATAACCACAATAATTCATAGAGATACGGATTTATTAATCCAGTACTAGTACTGCAAAGGGTTTAGAGATCTTCAGAATTTAAAAGGAATCGAAGTGAGTTGATACACACAGTGAAGAGAACAGTTGTGAGGTTTTCAGACACCGAGCAGAGTTTGGATGAAGTGTAAGTAAATAGGTACCTCTGTTTAATCACTCTGCAATGTCTAGTTTATATATACGCTCTTTGTATTTGTATGGATATATTTATGTACTATATACAATGATGAGCGGCCGATCTGTATGGGATTTACAAACTCGAGCCGTAGGCGAGAGTTTGCCGGTAAATCCCATACAGATCGGACGCGAATATTGTATATTACTTATCGAATCCAACGATGTATAAGTGGATGTTTTACTATAATTTGGATGCTAGGAAACAGTTTGGCCGAGAAAATCCAAGTTAAAGTTGAATGCAAATGAGGACGAATCTCTTGCCGATTTACAGATGTCTGCTACGCTTATGATTTCTATTGTATTTCCCTCATTAATTATTCATGAATTCGATAAGGTACCAAATAAACTATGTCATTGTCATTCATGATTCGCCGAGTTTGTGAAATCGCAGTACTGAAATTGCAAGGAAAGCATATATATTGTTCTACCGCAAACACTGTTTTAATCGAACTATAAAGATATCTATATTTAGTTCAAATAGGCTACATTTCAGTTAGAAGCCCGACTTCACGCTAGTAGAGTATCTAGTTTGCTTAAATCCTTAAATTTATTTGTACATCAACTAATACAATCTAACGTAATGAAATCCACCTTCAAAGACTCGGTCAAATGAAGAGGAAAGTACTGACAGTACTATTAGAGTCGCTTTAGTGGGAAACCTACGGCACAGACTACGGTCACGGTACGGAATCGAAGACAAGGGTGGCTTAGTTGGTTAGTACGCGGCCTACTATGCGAGATGTACCCTGGTTCGACTCTTCATGACCTCACATCCTTGTTTCGACTTCTTTCTAATCCGTGCAGCTCATTTTAGCTCAGTTTTTAAACACGAGGGCGCACTATAAAAGGGCATCGCTCCGCCCACAATTTTTTGAATAATAATGAGTTTCAATCAGTGGTGGACAATGGTTGAACCATCCTCGGGTGGTTGAACATGGCTGAACAACGGGGTAATATAATGTTCTTAATAAAGTCACATTTCAACAGCAAAGTCAATGAAGAAATTGTAAATTTACGTCAAAAACAGTTATAATAGACGGACGTGTCAATATTTTTCGTATTCGGTAGTTATCTATACGATTTTCAGTCGCACCACGCGTACCGAAGAATGTTTTGAATTTCGCGCGCCATGCTGATCACAACAATCAACATCCGTACTTCTTATCCAGGCCTACAATAATAAGCATTTCCAAGCATAAAACTATGTTCGGTCATTTCTAAATAGAGCGACAAGAGCATTGTTTTCATTACACAAGTTGTTCGTCTTCGTCGTCACCATAACAAGACGAACGACGCTAGAAGGCGCGAAGGCGTATTGTTACGAGGTAAATGTGTCGAGCATTTGTACATCTCTGTACTTTTATGGTAAAGGCCAGTAAGGTTTCGAAACCTATGCTGTGAGTATATTTAATTCGCAAGTGGTATTTCCATGTCTTGGCGGGTAAATTTTACGATAACTTATGAAAGCAATGATAAGCAGACAATACTAGAGCCGTGCGACTTTAAAACGGCTAACGGTTCCAGTTCAAAGTACCATAATTTTATTTTACCAAAGTGAAAAGTGATAGTGAATTGTACAACAAAAATTATCCATGTGCGTTTTAGTACTTATTTCCACAGTTTCTTGTTCATTTGATTGATTTATAGAGCTTGCAGTTCTTGAGGTCCTCTCTCTGTGACGTCTCGGTAGATTTGATTGACAGATCCAACGAACTTACCCTGGGTACCTCTCCTTTTATAGTGCGCCCTCGTGTTTAAACGGAGCGCCGATAGAGGGAGGGGGGAAAAGGGCGCACCTTCGAGCTAGCGCTTTATACATAACTAATATGGCGTTCACCAAGAGGAAATCAGTATTTTCTCTTGAGGTCACAAAGTGGAAAATGTTTCCAGCAGCCGAGACTTTGTCAATGTTTGGTATAGATTCCATCTCATTCACTGCATATGTTCTGTATTGACGATAGTTTATCTTTAGCCGTGCTTGTATATATATATATATATATAGATATTGCTGTTGTAGCTCTTGACAATTGCTTCAGTGTATAGAGATTAACTGAAGAGTGGACCGACTTCACGTCGGTCTACGAAACAAATTGTATTAAACTCTATGTACTCAAAAACTGAGTAGTATACACATTGGTTATATATATATATATATATATGTAGAATAAAGGTAAAACCAAGACACCAACTTGTAACTTTGTACACTGTTTAATTGTACGTTTCGGCCATTCGGCCTTCATCAGCAAGACTGATTTGATCCGCGCGCAGCCAACCGCTAAATCATGTCCACTAGGTGACACAAGAAAACAAGAAAACAACAATAGCGCGCATGCGCACATACAAAGCGCGCGCTAAAAATGAACCCCAGGAACCTAGAACTAAAGTAAAACTACCACCAAAAAACTAAAGGATGACCCCTATACTAATCAAGAGATTGCTACTAACGCGAACCACCTCAGTCTGCATACAAAAAATACAATAAACAAACTAAAGATAAACACCATGAAAAATAATAATAACAATCAATTAAATTGCTATTAATTATTATAGTTAATTCTATTCCTAGAATTAATTTCTAATCTTTTATTAAGTCCGAATGGCTGATAAGTAAACAATTGAGTACACCAATATGCTTCTCTGTTAAGTAGGTTTTGTTCTATGTTTTCTAAATTATGTATTGACTCAATGCACATAAAGCTAAAATCCGATAACTTATGAGGTGCACTATTAAAATGTATAGCTACTTCACAAGTGGTTTTCTTAGTTAACATAGCTGACTTGTGATTTCTAAATCTAACCTTAAATTCGTTTCTGGGTTGAGCCTACATATTGAACTCGACATTTTTTACATGAAATTAAATAAATTATATTTTTAGATTTACAACTAAGATGTTGTTTGATACAATAAAATCTATTTGTAGAATAACTAGTGAACTTTTTAGATGATTCTAAGTAATTAGTGCAAAGATCACATCTATTCTCACATGTAAAACAACCTACATCATCTAAATTAATTTCATTATAGTTCCTAGTATTCTTAAACTTAGAAGGAGCTAAGATTTCTTTTAAATTTTTTGGTCTTCTATAAGCAGTTATTATTCTATTTTTAGAAAACATGTCTTTAAGATCTGGTGTAGATTCTAAGAGATAAGTATATTCCTTAATTATTTTGTTTAAGTTATTTAAATTGGGATTGAAATCTGTAACAAAAGGAACAATATTTCTTTTCTTTTTAGTCTTATTGACCTTTAATATATTTTTTCTATCTAATTGTTCAACTTTTGAAAACTGAGATCTAACTAACTTTTTATCATAACCTTGCTGAATTAAATATTCTTGATATTCTGTATTACGTTTCTCTAAATACTCTCTATCAGAGCAATTTCTTTTTATCCTAAGTGCTACGCTATATGGTATTGACTTTTTACAATTATAAGGGTGGGCACTAGATGGTGGTAAGTAGAGATGGCTGTCTGTAGGCTTGGAATAAACATCAGTTTTGATTTGACCATCAATCAAGAATAAAGTTAAATCTAAAAAGTTAATCTTTTCTTTAGAATACGTTATGGTGAATTTAATAGTAGGATATAAAGAATTAATATAATTAGTAAACTCAATTAATTTGTCTTCACCTTGAGTCCATAAATCTAAGATGTCGTCTCTGTACCTCCACCAACAAAAAGGTTTAATATTTCCTAATTTTGCTAATTTGTCTATTTCACCCATGGCTAAGTCTGCATAACTGCAGGCGTTTTTAGGTCCCATAGCCGTTCCATGAATTTGTAAGTAAGATGTTTCATTGAAATCTGAATTATTATGCTTAAGGCATATTTCTACTGCTTCTAATAAACATTTTGTCGAAGGGATCTTTTTCGTTCTAGAATTCAAAGCATTTTTAACTGCTGTTAAACCTAACTTATTGTCAATGTTAGGAAACATTGCTACAACGTCCCATGACACTAACAGTGTATCATCTGGAAAACGTTCTACTAACCTATTTAAATTTTCTATTCTATTTAATAAATCTGTAGTGTCTCTAACAAATGAAGGTAGTCCAGAAGCTAGTGGCTTCAAATAAAATTCTGTAAATGCTGACAAATTTTCAATGGCGGTTCCACAAGAAGATGTTATAAGTCGTACAGGATTATTTGGTTTATGGGTTTTAACATTACCAAAAGCAGTACCTGGTCTTGCTTGGTCATTGACCACCCACGCAGCTATGTCTTCTGTAATCAGTGACTTCGTCTAAGCCATTTCGATGCCCAGTTCTTTATTTTCGACGAATGGCTATTGGTTGGATCTTGCTCTAATTTTTTATAATGCAGTGGGTTATCAAGTTGTTCATTCACTTTAGTTACATAATCCTCCTTTTCCATGATGACAAATCTTGAACCTTTGTCTTGTATTCTAATAATCCTGTCTGAGTCATTTTTAAAATCTTTTAATGCCAATCTTTCATCTTTAGTCATATTGTCTTTGGCTACCTTCATGTTGTTAGGATGAAATATCTTTCTTTTGACAGAGGCCAAAAACGTTTCCAATTCAGGTATACTTGACTTGGGTGGGTTCCATTTCCTGCTTGCTTTTGGTACTTTCGGGTATAGTTCTTCTTCTGTAATATCTTGTTGGTCTTCTTCTTGTCTTGTGTCTTGAATTTGGATGTTGCTTGTTTTCTTGTGATGGTAAGCTGTCAAACGTAATCTCCTCTCAAATTGTTTCCAGTCATCCATTAGTTTCATCCAGTTGACATCTTTTGGAGTTGGACAGAACTTGGGTCCTTTTCGTAATAAATGTTTTTGGTCTTCTGTCAAATCTAAGTTTGTTAAATTAATTGGATCTAGATCATTACTTATATCAATAACAGAATTGGAAGCACTTAAATTTCTCTGTTTTCTTTTTTTTCTTAAGCTTTTATCAAATCTTCTATTTCTTTTCTTATGTTCCTGATTGATAATATTATTAGTTTCAGCATTTATTTCATTGAACTGAATTGCTTTACTTAGCTTAATTGCTTCCGTTTTTTCTAATTTATTTTTAATTTTTCTTATCTTAGTTTTGGTGTTTCTAATAATTTCTTATATATATATATATTAAAAAAAACTTGAATATGAGAAATGGTAGGCCAACGACGAGCTTCCAGTAGAAGGATTCCAGAAGGAATTCACAGTCTGCTCTCCATATAAATAGATTAAATATAACGAAGAAGAGGTTGCCTGCGTCTCTTCTTCTTCGTTATGTTTAATCTATATATAGATATATAGATAGATTCCATCTCATTCACTGCATATGTACTGTATTGACGATAGTTTCTTTTTAGCTGCAACTCGAAGGTCTCTCATCCTCCAGAGGTAGAAGATTGGATTAATAGTCGCGCTTAACTCAATGACAAACTGACTGTAGTGCGAGTACACAATCGCCTTCTCGATCTTGACAAGCATGTTACTCACAATAACGCATATTAGTGGGAGGTAGGCCAGTACACTGAGCCCCAAAAACATCAACATTGTCACCAAAGACCTTCTGTACTTTGAGATATTGAAACTTGTTCCTTGACGAGTAGGTGATCTTCGGCGTGGGTAGTCTTCGGTGCTCTTCGGCGTGGGCTCGGAAATCGGCGGAGCGTTATCGTTTGGGACCACAACTTTTGACATCTTTATCAGGCCATGGAACGACAATGAGTAAGAAAAGGAGATAACAAGAAGCATAAGGACGACGAGGACCGATCCAATTTGCATACAGCGTTTGATGTCCAGAAATTCGATTGCTATCGATATTCCAACACTGACCAGAATCCAGGACAATATCAAGAGCCTTACTACTCGCCTTTTCGTTACAACCAACTTATAAGAGAATGCTATCTTGACGGCCAGAAGACGATCGACACTGATAATTGTTAGCGTCAAAAGCGACACCCCAGCTAAGCAGTAACCAACGCGCTTATTTACTGCCCAGGTGATGCAAAACACGTCTGTGCGCTGCTGGAGGGCAGCAAGACAGTACAGGATAAACAGAGGTTGGGCAACTACGGCCATGAAAAAGTCCGACAACGCAAGATTACACAGTAGAATCCTTGATGGAGTACGAAGTGACGGCGTTCTCCAAATTGTTACGATTATGAGGGCGTTGAGAACGATCGTTGATAATGATGTAGCTACGTGTAATCCAATCAGTGGAGCTACAAATCTTGGCTCGAACTGTTCGATCTTGTGATCCTTAGCGAGACAGTTTTCCATTTTAAGAGAATAATAATGATACGAATTAAAGCTCTGTAGTTTTAAGTTATCGCTATTGAAGTTATGATTGTATGAACGGAACGAAGACACCTGCCAGCGGCGCGTTCAATCTTCTCATTCAAATGTTTAATATATATTTTGTAAGGATGATTCAATATGCCACTCAAATGTTACACCACCACCTTTGATTGATCACTTCCCCATATTAATTCCGATACCAAAACTCGTTCTCAAATTGGCTGCTATACACGAAGGGATTTATACATAGTCAAACCTCTATTAAGCGGCCCTCTGTTAAGCGTATTATTATTATTACATGTCCGCTTCAGCGATACAATATTGTGAAGATCAGGGGTCAATTCAACTGATAAAACTTTTAAGCCGCAGCCACGAATAAGTTTTCCTTGACAAGTTTTCCTTGACAAGGAAAAAATGTCAATTTTTATCATCTACACGTGCAAGTTTTCCAACAAGGAAAAATTGGCGATATTTTTGTCGTCTACAGGGAGCAAGTCTTCCTTGACAAGATAAACTTGTCAAGGAAAACTTGTCAAGGAAAATTTGCTCGTGCAGATTCGGCTTTACAGCTGTAATTTACAAGTGTAGCTATTGTTTTAGAGCTTGCTGCCAAGAACAAAAGGTACACTTGTATATTACAGTTGTAAAAGTTTTATTGAATTGACCCCAGGACACTAACTCAAGTACGACCATCAAGTTGAGAGTAATGAATTACAGTAATAGATACAATATGAGGAAAACACAATAGAAATCATAGTAGAACATCCGATCGGAAAATAACGGGGATGCTCGTCGTACCCTTTAGGGGTCAAAATCAGCGATCTGGTACCTTTTAGGGTGTCTTAAATTTTGTGAAATGCGCTATATAAGAACGACCATTATTATTATTATTATTTATCTCATTTCACTTAACACTCATCGGTAAAGTTAAAATTCGTTCAATCAACTGACTTGTGTCAGTTGGTATACCTATTAGGGGTAAAAATCTGATGTTGCCACGCCCATCAGGATAACACTCAGGTACCTTTTAGGGGTCATTTTCAAAATTTCCGACGAGCAACCCCGTCATTCTATATTTAGGAGTCCCCCCCCCCCCCCCCCCCCCCCCCCCCCCCCCCCCCGGGCTGTGGATATGATAAGTCTGATTCTAATGTACGAAACCCTGAACAGAAGCAGAAGTTAGCTACACTTCCGGTTGACGTCGCCGTCGTAGATTTTGTAAATCTTAGGTCCCTATTGTAGATCCATATCAAACTTATGTTATACAAAAGGTCATTGTTTCACATATAGAGATGAGGCGACGGCGGTCTATCAATAAATCAGCATGATTTTGATACATTTTTGCTTTTTACTGCACGGTTAAAATCAAAATCAAAAACCTACCATCAAAAAATAAAAGACGAATATGTAAGGAATGAATAAGCTAGCAATTCAAGCAAAAATAAATATATTTGACCGTGGTATTTTCCGTTTCTTCAAAGTCAATCGAACTGAAATCTCTGAAGAGATATAGGAGAGCGTGACATACGCTGCACACAAAATCCCTCTGAATCGCTTGGGAATTGTGTCAATCAAAAACCTACCGCCAGATTATAATGCTCTGTAATGTTACGCGCGTTTTGATATAAAATACATGTATATTGGATATAATTAAACTGCGTCAAAATGAAATCTAAAACAATTTGTTTGGTAATTGTGAACATCATATTGGTGCTCTGTATCCCGGTCTGTATGTAGAAGCTACATAGGCGAATTCGCAAATAAATTATGGCTCGGAAAGGACGTTTTTTGAAGGCAATTTCCAATATTTACACACGAGATCAATAAGTTTGTTCGAATTTGTGATATATTTTCCCGTTGAGGACTGGAACATATGCAGCTTTTCCATCCTCTCTTATATTTTAGCTACCTGATTTACACATTGCCAAAGGAAAAATATGAATTCAGAAATCATAAACCAGTCACGTACGAATCTGCTTGATTTAGCGGTCATAGTGAACAAATTGCTGGATCAATCGGGCCTCAAACGTGCATTAATAAACAAAGAATTAACAAAAAACGTTGTCCGCGTGATACTGGATCCCAACAGGAGCAAATGTTCAATGATGCAGGACATAAGTTTGATATGCATAGGCCTTTTCACGGTTAGACCGGAAGTGGCAGAACGCAATGCATTGTGGACTATATTCGGCACAAACACAACAATCTGGGCGCCATTTTGGATCGAAGAACTCCGGAAGAACATAAACAAACTCACTTCATCATGCCTCGGTGTACCGTGATGGGCTGCAATAATGACACGAGATATCGAGAAAGGTTCGTTTTATTATTTTTCTTCGTTTCTTTGTGTATAACGGCAATTCGAAAAGCATAAAATGAAAATTATACGTCGTACACATGTAGTTACTAGAGATTACTATATTTTACTAATGTTAGATGGGTCATTATGCCACATGTCAAGGAGTATTTCGTGTCATTATTGCAGCCCATATGGCGCCTGGATTGTTGTGTTTGTGCCGAATCTAGACCAGAATGCACTCCGTTCAGCTACTTCCGATCTATCCGTGAAAAGGTCTATACAACACGGACGCGAATATTGTATCGGACTTGTCATATCCACAGATGTATCAAATCATGTTCTACTATAATTTTCAAGATACCAGTAAGTTTGACCGAGAAAATCCAGCTTAAAGTTGACGTAAATGAGGACGATTCTGCCGGCAGATATAGAAGCTCTGCCACGGTTGTGATTTCTATTGTTTTCCTCGTGAATTATTAATGATGTGATAAATACATTTCTAAACCTCATTAATAATTCATGAGCAATTGATCCAACCAGGTTGGTTGAATCGGCCACATGCATGGATCTGTATACCCCGATACAGACACTGATGAATAAAACATCAGTGTCTGTATCAGTGATACAGACCTAATGAATAAAACATTAATGCTGTCTCACTGATACCTCACTAATGTTTTATTCATCAGTTCTATATCAGTGATATAGAACTGACACAGGTCATGCAAAGGTCTCATTAACTCGTATCATTGACCTTTGCATAGCACCGACAGCAAGTTGTGATTATCCTTACGGCTTCCTACTTACGAATACAAAAGCTCTCTCCAATGTGGGATGACTTGAGGTGTATCCTGCGCAAACGTTTTTGGAATTTAATATGACAATCATTTCTGATTTCTCTATTTGTTTTTAATTTATTTATTTGTCGCTAAATAAAGTGCCGTCTTTCTTCCTTCACGTATGTTTCATAAACGTTTTGTCATCATATTATTATTATTAATTTATTATTATCATATGTCTTTGGCCAATAAAACGACGAATTTGAGCCGATTGTGATTTCCCGACGCCATCTTGTTGTGACGTCATATATCGAATTGTGAAATCAGTCCTCTGACTTCGGTCGAGGTTGTCCTCTGCTGGTTTCAGTTTGCCTCTGTGCGCATGACACTTCTAATGTATTTGTACATCAACTAATATAGTCTTAATAGGGGTTTGACTGTACGTAGTGGGGCTTATTGGAAGGGGGGTTTAATTAGAGGATTTACCGTATGTTTTAAGATGAGTCTTTTGAAGTTAACTATGTTTGGGGCTATGCAAAAATTGTGTTTTGGTAAAGAGTTCCATTGTTTTACCGTTATTGATTTTCTATATCTTGTATTAGTTTACAGTGCGACTACTGTAACCGGGGCCACTTAGACAACGAGAACCAATCACAATTCAGACGAAAACAAAGCCAATTTCAAAATTTGTGTACTTCAGCCAATCAGGAGAGAGCATTCTCGTTATCTAAGTGGCCCCGGTTAAAGTCGTTGCACTGTAAAATCCGGATTCCACTGAAGGGAGCCAAAACCTTTCACCAGGTAGGGATGTTTGGAATTGAGAGGCAATGACACAATATATATAATTATTTGATCTTTCACTTATAACTGAACGGTGAAAATTAGAGGCCCGATTTCCAGCCGTTTTAGGGGTCCAGTTATGAAATCCACGAGAGGAAAATTAAGCAGCACAAAACCATTGTAACTTTGCCTCCAATTAGTTTCCATGCCCACGCTCTCTCTCCGACTTGATATAAACAAAGTCAAAATCACGTAAAAATTACAACATTTTGTGATTTTACTCGAAATGTTCGTAAATGACAACATTTTTACCTGTGAATTCACAATATATATTATCTTAGCTGAAAAATAAGATAGTTTTGAAAGTAACAGTTTAAACTTAATGGGGCAAAATAGATTTTGAAGAGCTCGGTTGTAGTGATTTTCACAAGCGAGCGTGACCTTGTTGTCACGGTCAGATGGGATAACTGTGTTTAAAGACTCTCCGTCGACCGACATGCTTTGCGGGCGTTTGTTATTGTTTTGATTGCGTTGACTCGACTCTTCTTCGTCTGGATGAAAGCTTAGTAAGCTTTGAATGCCATCACCTATTTCTTCTGGGCGGGTTAGCTGGACAGGAGCTGAAAAAAAAACATTATATATAGGACATTTAATTCGAGATCGAAAATACATGTAGCGGCAGAAATTCAGGGTCAGCACAGAACCAATACTTACGACAGCAAAATCTCAGCAAATTCGCTATCCGAAAGTTTGGAACTAACCTTGACTATTTGTTCTACTTCTCCACTGTTCTCGGAGAGATTCTTTTAGGTATATCACTGGTCTTTTGGGCCTACCTCGTCTTGTAGGTTTGGCCGCCATGTTGACTAGTATTAGCTTCTAAAACAATCGACTCTTATTAACAGGCTGGAGCTCCCACTCAAAACCATTATTTCAAACAAATAGAAGAATCAAAACTTAGATGATACTTTAGAGAATGTTCTCGGAGAAAGAAATTGATAAGAACTTCATCGATGAAGAGGATGCGAACAGATTATAACTTCATACCTTCCATACCGAGAATAGGGTGAATTTCGTATCATACGAAAATACGATGAGCGCCCGCAAAGCATGTCGGTCGACGGAGAGTCTTTAAACTCTAATACGTATGCTCCAAACGCATTTTTTACCGCGAAAATCGGATTCAGCGATAAATTTCCGTTATTTTGGTATAAGATTCACGTATATTACGATTAATTTCAATGGGGCAAACTTCAAAAAACAGTGTCTTTCCTGCTATTGTTGATGGTCTTTTGTGTGTTGGTGGAGGCATTTGGAGAAAATTAAGTTTGATGGCTCAAATGGAGATTCTTCGAGCATTACACGTACCGTTGCTCTCTACTCGTCGAAGCGATCGCTATAACCAAGCACAGTGAAGTTTTATTCGATTACCGGCTTTATCCACGACTGTACGAGATACTGTACGCTAGCTAGAGCAAATGTTCAAGTTTATGGGCAATGCGTTTGATATGAGGCTTGAAATATGGGTGTTCAAGCAAGCTCCCTTTGTAATATATTTCCAAAACTAAAATGGCGTTCACCAAGAGGAAATATTGTCTCTCGAGGTCACAAATTGGAGAATGTTTCCAGCAGCTGAGGCAATCTAATGAATTCGCAGACACAATAGACCTTATGAATAATGACGTAATGTGACTACAACTACCAGAATGCTTTGCGAATTTTCTTTTTTTCCCCCTAGATTTTTATTCGCTCTTGAGGTAATTCATTCAATTGTAAATTATGTAATTCAGTTTTAGCTGCCAAGTAATGTTTAATGAACAGCTAGTTCACAATTCACTACGACAAAGGGTACTAATTATCTCACAAACGGAAGATGCGCAAAGCATTCTGGTAGTTGTAGTCATATTACGTCATTATGCATAAAGCGCTACTTGGACGAAAATCGATCATTTAAAAAATAAAATGTTCGATTGTAAATGTTATTTTCAATAAATAAACTAAATCCGGGAAAAACAACAACATTTGATCGAAAATACTTACCGAGAAAGCTATGTATATCAGCTATGAGTGTTTGAGTAACGGGTTGAGTAAATGACGTGTTCCGAAGAAAGTTCGTTGAAACCGAATGCGATGCAATGTGAAGCTGATGGTTCCACGGCTTGTCACAAGCAAGGTTGACCTCGAATTGCGTTTATTTCACGACTTTAAAAGCGAGTAGGTCAGTGATGAACCGATTGGATGTGTGCTAGGGGAATGTGAGAACGGGATTATGTGAAAAAATTGCGAACATTTCGAAATTTTGTAGGTTTTTCGATGCCTCGAAGATCGCCGTAGCCAATATTAGGTGTTCGTAGTTGCCAGCCTTCTCTTCCTTTACAGAGTAAGGGAGAAAAAAAATAAAAACGGCCTAAAACGCCAAACTAACACATCAGGGCAATAGAACAGTAAATTATCAAAACTGTGGTGAATTTTCAGTCCTTTATTGACAACGTGTGTGCCATTGTACGTTATTTTGCAATTCTACATACATTCTCTACAATTATTCACAAGATCACAGCTTGGGCTGCCTGTGATGAAAGTAACATTTTAACTAAATGGCAAATAGGTCATTCAATTTTACATCAGCAAAATTACATCTCATTTTAAATTTTGACCGATTTTCGTCCAAGTGTAGCACTATAAGGTCTATTGAATATGGCAGGTTCCAATTGATATCCTCGATCCCCTTGTATGGTGACAATGTTTGCTATAGATTCCATCTCATTCACTGCATATGTTCTGTATTGACGATAGTTTATCTTTAGCTGCAATTCGAAGATCTCTCATCCTCCAGAGGTAGAAGATTGGATTAATAGTCGCGCTGAACGCAATGACAAACTGACTGTAGTGCGAGTACACAATCGCCTTCTCGATCTTGACAAACATGTTACTCACAATAACGCATATTAGTGGGAGGTAGGTCAGTACACTGAGCCCCAAAAGCATCAACATTGTCACCAAAGACCTTCTGTACTTTGAGATATTGAAACTTGTCCCTTGACGAGTAGGTGGCGGAGCGTTAACGTTTGGAACCTCAACTTTTGACATCTTCTTCAGGCCATGGAACGATAGTGAGTAAGAAAAGGATATAACAAGAAGCGCAAGGACGACGAGGACCGATCCAATTTGCATACAGCGTTTGATGTCCAGAAATTCGATTGCTATCGATATTCCAACACTGACCAGAATCCAGGACAATATCAAGAGCCTTACTACTCGCCTTTTCGTTACAACCAACTTATAAGAGAATGCT
The DNA here is from genome assembly GCA_033675265.1 of Actinostola sp. cb2023. Lineage (NCBI taxonomy): Eukaryota > Metazoa > Cnidaria > Anthozoa > Actiniaria > Actinostolidae > Actinostola > Actinostola sp. cb2023. The sequence continues at coordinate 51,439 of JAUJYZ010001520.1, forward strand.
ATCTTGATGGCCAGAAGACGGTCGACACTGATAATTGTTAGCGTCAAAAGCGACACCCCAGCTAAGCAGTAACCAACGCGCTTATTTACTGCCCAGGTGATGCAAAACACGTCTGTGCGTTGCTGGAGGGCAGCAAGACAGTACAGGATAAACAGAGGTTGGGCAACTACGGCCATGAAAAAGTCCGACAACGCAAGATTACACAGTAGAATCCTTGATGGAGAACGAAGTGACGGCGTTCTCCAAATTGTTACGATTACGAGGGCGTTGAGAACGATGGTTGATAATGATGTAGCTACGTGTAATCCAATCAGTGGAGCTACAAATCTTGGCTCGAACTGTTCGATCTTGTGATCCTTAGCGAGACAGTTTTCCATTTTAAGAGAATAATAATGATACGAATTAAAGCTCTGTCGGTAGTTTTAAGTTTTCGCTGTTGAAGTTATGATTGTATGAAAGAAAACACTAGATCCGTGCAATGACCAAAACCAGGTCAAGATTTGAATAACAATAGGAACTATCGGTTAGATATGACCTGGTTTTGGTCATTGGGATCTAGTGTTATCCTTGCATGAACGGAACGAAGACACCTGTCAACGGCGCTTTCAAAAGAACGGATAGTCCATTTCAAGTGCCGGGGCTTACATGAAAGACTAGCCGTTCAACTGAACAGTCATTTTGGATTGATCACTTCCCCCTGTTCCTCACTGATATACTCGTTCTCGATGGCTGCTAAATACGAAGGGATTATTTGCACATATATACAGTAGTTTATATATACGGATTTAGTTTCGGTTATAGCTTTTATGCCCTTCAACCTGACACTACATATTACGGGGACTGGGCACGAGTTTACGGTCACCCTTTGTTAGCTTTTCCAGTCTTGTTGGCCGTGTTACAAGATGGCCATTCATTTACTCGAGTTGCTTTAAAGGTACGATCAAACGGTGCATGATAGTCGATGATTGTTGAAACGCGCGATCACGTTTGATCGCAAACTATCATCGACTATCATGCACCGTTTGATCGCACCTTAAGTTTGGACGGATTTTTCGATAAAAAATCGTCGTACTTTTAAGCGAATTTTGTTTACAAGGATTCCAAATATGGTAAGTACAATGCCCAAATATGGAAGTAGGAAAGCTGGTCGAGCAAACAGCACATTTTAATGAGGGATTACATATGAAGTGAATAGTGGGATGGTTCAGTATGAGCTTCACATTTGCGAGTTGTAAAGGTTTGAAATCGTGATATGCTAATATCACGACGTCATTTTGACGTCATTTTGGTTTCAATTTATAATTGTACAAAAGCGCCGTTGTGCAAATTATTGACATTTCTTAATCTGCATGGCAAAACGTTTTCTACACTGAATTTATATAAATGATGTTAAACTTTTTTTCTATTTCAGAGAAGAGTACTGCTTGAAAAAATATAAATAAGTTACGGTGTGCAATTAAGTTGAAGTCACCGAATTAGCTGATCATGATTTCAAACCGAATCAAATTTTCTAATCACATTTGTGACGCTGAATAACAGAATGATGTCGAATTCTACAATTTAAGCTGCTTCTTGTTCACTCTTGATCATATACATACACATATAAAAAATACAGTCATTTGCAAAAATTCTGGCCGCTACGAAATATCAATATATCGGGTGCATTATGGGTAATTAAATAATAGAAAATCCCCCTTAAAGCGGGTTAACGCCAGCAAAGTTGGTATAAATATTTAGTATAATGTTTATTATAGTCATACCTTTGTTGTTTGTAAATTTTGCTTCATTTGATAAGTTAGGAAACTCAAAATAGTATTATTTAATTGATATTTCGTGGTGGCCAGAATTTTTACAAATGACTGTATATGCTTTTAAAGCGAAAATGTGTGCAGATTCTATTGTTTAAATACTCAATTGTGATTGGATCATTCTTATGAAAATTTGTTTGGGTGGCCTGTGGCCTTGGTTGCTGTAATCACACTGTGATATTTAACAAATTGAAGATGGTTTTTTCGTTGTCTGTACTCTTATTAACACACACTTGACGTCATAAAATGTTCAAAACTTGGCAGTGAAATCACACACTTGACGTCATAAAATGTTCAAAACTCAAGTGGAATCACGAGCGTAGCGAAAACACTAGATCCGTGCAATGACCAAAACCAGGTCAAGATTTGAATAACAATAGGAACTATCGGTTAGATATGTCGACCTGGTTTTGCTCATTGGGATCTAGTGTTTTCCTTACATGAACGGAACGAAGACACCTGTCAACGGCGCTTTCAAAAGAACGGATAGTCCATTTCAAGTGCCGGGGCTTACATGAAAGACTAGCCGTTCAACTGAACAGTCATTTTGGATTGATCACTTCCCCCTGTTCCTCACTGATATACTCGTTCTCGATGGCTGCTAAATACGAAGGGATTATTTGCACATATATACAGTAGTTTATATATACGGATTTAGTTTCGGTTATAGCTTTTATGCCCTTCAACCTGACACTACATATTACGGGAACTGGGCACGAGTTTGCGGTCACCCTTTGTTAGCTTTTCCAGTCTTTTATTTGCGAGTTATAAAGGTTTGAAATCGTGATATGCTAATATCACGACGTCATTTTGGTTTCAATTCATTGTACAAAAGCGCCGCCATTGTGCAAATTATTGACATTTTTTAATCTGCATGGCAAAACGTTTTCTACACTGAATTTATATAAATGATGTTAAACTTTTTTTCTATTTCAGAGAAGAGTGATGCTTGAAGAAATATAAATAAGTTACGGTGTGCAATTAAGTTGAAGTCACCGAATTAGCTGATCATGATTTCAAACCGAATCAAATTTTCTAATCACATTTGTTGAAAGCTGAATAAATGCAGAATTCAATAAAACAATTAGTTTTTAGAACAAAAACAGTATATTTGAAATAGGTAAAAAAGTTCAGATTTTCACATCACTATCATCGCCGAGGTCCCATACAGCCGCAATTTATCGGAAATCCTCGACTAATACCTTTATAAGCTCACGAGATATAGCTTACACAAATGGTGTCTCCGTTATCGATAAATTAACCCGTTGCGTTTTTATACGGTCCTAAACTTCGAGCTCTGCAAAACTGGAAAACACTTTACAAAACAAGTTATAACTTTCGAAGGAAATTGAATATTAAAATTCGGAGACACCTTTTTGAATAATATTTATTTGACAAAGTGTCTACCAAATTTCAGCTAAATCGGATAAAATCCCTTTGACCCGGAACTCAAAATGTGCGCTTGATTCATGGCTATTTTGTTTCCGAAATAAAGGCAAAAGAGTTTTCAAGTCAAGTGGCGCCTTTGTTTACACAAGCGTCCATAATCCACCACAAATATGTGATCCAATACCTGATGACATATGAATGGCAGTCAAAAGCAGATCGCCTTACAGTACGTAGCACAACGTGGCAGGAAAACAAAGTTACTGCTGGCGGAAAATACGAGCATTTTGACCGTGAGTGGTTTCGCATCGTTATTCAAGGATGTTTTGACGGAGCAGTTACGATTTTTGGATACTTTATTCGCATCTGAATCTTTGTGGAAAGTCTGTTGCGTGAGTGCTGTTGACAGCTTGCTTGTCAACATCTTTTTACATCAAATGAAACCAAAATTCGTTTTTTGATTCTAACTTTTTAGGAAAAAAATATTTTTAGATTCTGTTTTTTGGAGATGATAGATAATATTCAATTAGATTTGATTGTCAAAAAAAATCAAAACCGGTGATTTGAAAGTTTTTTGGGGGTACCCTGATACCTTAAAGCGGGTTAACGCCAGCAAAGTTGGTATAAATATTTAGTATAATGTTTATTATAGTCATACGTTTGTTGTTTGTAAATTTTGCTTCATTTGATAAGTTAGGAAACTCAAAATAGTATTATTTAATTGATATTTCGTGGTGGCCAGAATTTTTACAAATGACTGTATATGCTTTTAAAGCGAAAATGTGTGCAGATTCTATTGTTTAAATACTCAATTGTGATTGGATCATTCTTATGAAAATTTGTTTGGGTGGCCTGTGGCCTTGGTTGCTGTAATCACACTGTGATATTTAACAAATTGAAGATGGTTTTTTCGTTGTCTGTACTCTTATTAACACACACTTGACGTCATAAAATGTTCAAAACTTGGCAGTGAAATCACACACTTGACGTCATAAAATGTCAGTCAAAACTCAAGTGGAATCACGAGCGTAGCGAAAACACTAGATCCGTGCAATGACCAAAACCAGGTCAAGATTTGAATAACAATAGGAACTATCGGTTAGATATGTCGACCTGGTTTTGCTCATTGGGATCTAGTGTTTTCCTTACATGAACGGAACGAAGACACCTGTCAACGGCGCTTTCAAAAGAACGGATAGTCCATTTCAAGTGCCGGGGCTTACATGAAAGACTAGCCGTTCAACTGAACAGTCATTTTGGATTGATCACTTCCCCGTTCCTCACTGATATACTCGTTCTCGATGGCTGCTAAATACGAAGGGATTATTTGCACATATAACTTTATACATACCCGAGTAGTTTATATATACGGATTTAGTTTCGGTTATAGCATTTATGCCCTTCAACCTGACACTACATATTACGGGGACTGGGCACGAGTTTGCGGTCACCCTTTGTTAGCTTTTCCAGTCTTTTTGGTCGTGTTACAAGATTCACATTTGCGAGTTGTAAAGGTTTGAAATCGTGATATGCTAATATCACGACGTCATTTTGGTTTCAATTCATTGTACAAAAGCGCCGCCATTGTGCAAATTATTGACATTTTTTAATCTGCATGGCAAAACGTTTTCTACACTGAATTTATATAAATGATGTTAAACTTTTTTTCTATTTCAGAGAAGAGTGATGCTTGAAAAAATATAAATAATTTACGGTGTGCAATTAAGTTGAAGTCACCGAATTAGCTGATCATGATTTCAAACCGAATCAAATTTTCTAATCACATTTGTGATCATATACATACACATATAAAGTCATTTGCAAAAATTCTGGCCGCCACGAAATATCAATATATCGGGTGCATTATGGGTAATTAAATAATACTATTTTGAGTTTCCTAACTTATTAAATGAAGCAAAATGTGCAAACAACAAACGTAAGACTAAAACAAGCATTATACTAAATATTTCTACCAACTTTGCTGGCGTTAACCCGCTTTAAGGGAATTTTCGATTATTTAATTACCCATAATGCATCCGATATATTGATATTTCGTAGCGGCCAGAATTTTTGCAAATGACTGTAAAGTAAAATATATGCTTTTAAAGCGAAAATTTGTGCAGATTCTAGTTTAAATACTCAATTGTGATTGGATCATTCTTATGAAAATTTGTTTGGGTGGCCTGTGGCCTTGGTTGCTGTAATCACTGTAATATTTAACAAATTGAAAATGTTTTTTTCGTCGTCTGTACTCTTATTGACACACACTTGACGTCATAAAATGTTCAAAACTTGGCAGTGAAATCACACACTTGACGTCATAATATGTTCAAAACTCAAGTGGAATCACGAGCGTAGCGAGTGATTTCACTGCCAAGTTTTGGACATTTTATGACGTCAAGTGTGTTTATAAGAGTACAGACAATGAAAAAAACCATCGTCAATTTGTTTTTTACAATAACAAAGTCAGAAAACATCCAAAAACAAGGAAAAAGTTTGAAAGAAAAACTGTTTCAAGCTCGCGCTGGCTCCGTGCGCGAGCGATTCGTCACTGATACAGTCTGTACTCTAGCCTATTGACAACGGCTGAGAACCAATGAGATTGCGAGATTTCGCTCTGTTATTGTAAAAAGTCTAATACAGTCAACTCTCTTGTAAGCGGACACCCTCGGGAATTGAAAAAAGTGTCCGTTAGTAGAGCTGTCCGCTTATGAGAACTATTCCCGTAAGCGGACACCAAAGAAAAATAGGGTGAATGTCCGCTTACGGGAGAGTTAATTACGTTTTAATCGGTAGAGAAAAATAGCAACTGAACCGTACACCTTGCTTCCCCGCGGACAAATGGAGATTTGACAAAACCGATCCCCACTGTTCTGTTGCTCCGTAAAAGGTCATATTTTTGTTGATTTATTGCAAATTAAAGACAAATTCCATTGCCGAAAGTCCATTATTATATGGTGTGTCCGATACGAGAGAGCGTAAACAAAAGAAAAATCCAATTTACAGAGTTTTGACTGGGAGGTAAAACGGGGATTTGAAAAGGTGTCCGTAAGTAGAGCTGTCCGCTTACGAGAGTGTCCGTTAGCGGAGAGTTGACTGTACTCGCAAATGCGAAGTTCAATTCACAAAATACTGAAACATCCCACTATTCACTTCATATGTAATCGATTTTTAAAAGAAAAAAATTCGCTTCATATGCACTTTAAAGCTTCAAGTATGACCATCAAGTTGAGAGTAAAAGAATTAAAAATCAATAAAAAATGACAAGATTCTTGAATAGGCCCTTTGCAGTTTACAGTCACATGCCAATATATCGCTTGAATAACGAATGAACTGAGCCGAAGATCCAGTCTTTACCGCGCGGATTCATCGACCGTATTCACCGGATACGTGTGGACGCGAGGCCAATCCGCATCGAAAAAGTTGCGGGTTCAAAAATAACTGGGCACGTGTGGACGGGGCCTGACACTCTTGACTTCACATGGTGTGAAATTCATCAGTTTCAAAATGAACGATTAAAAAAACGCTGCACGAGTTGATTCTGTGCAAGCTGGAGAGATGTGTAATACATACTTGTCACCTGCTCAGAAAACTAATATCTGAATCCCTGATAGGAATCGAACCCATGACAATCAGGGCACAGCTGGTTGGATGCCCTACCATCATGTTTCTGTAAATACAAACAACAACAACAAACAACTATGTGCCAAAACCACAGAAACGTCAAATAGAAAAACAAATAAAAACATCGCAAAACTATTTGAACAAACAAATAATCTGTTGAACTCTTCTCGATCGAGTAGATTGTTGCCCGGTTCAACAGCCTACTTCAAATTGGAGGCATAACATACTAATGTACTAACTATACTCATGATTGTAAGCTGCTCGGCTGCCATGGGCGCCTTCATATGCAGCCCGAAAAAGTCCTCCATCGGTTGTAAAGCGCATCGAGACTGTGAAATGCGCTATATAAGAACGACTTATTATCATTAATACATTCATAAATCTGATTGGCCGTTACCCGTGCTTGCATCAGGCTATGCAAACACGGTAATGGCGTTACAGTTGTGTTTATTTTATAAAAGAATAGAAAACGTTTTTCCGTCAAAACACGAGGGGGAGTTTGGGAGGAGTCTCGAGCTCTGCGAAAAATATCGCCTGCGGCTCGAAAGGTGGATAGTGCTATCCACCGGATAAGTCCTATCCAACGGATAACATTTATTGGATAACTGCATCAGTTTTATCCGTTGGATAAGACTTATCCGGTGGATAGCCTGCGTAGCCGGCCGTGGGGGAGGGGAAGGGATTGGGGGAGAGGAGGGAGAAATCCTTTTTTCCCACGCAGGCAAAGGAAATGGAAACAAAAAAAAGAAAAACAGGCTCTCCGGTGGATAGCGCTATTCACCTTTCATGCAACCGGGGCCAGCTCTCGACTTCTCCCAAACTTCCCCCGTCGTGGGGGTTGCATGCTGAGAGGAACGGGAAGGGGACCAAGACAGCAAAATCCACAGGTTTAAAAAATTACCGTTTAATAATCTTTGAATGTAAATCTTATGCAAACTTTGTTTTTGTAAAATTAGAAAATGAATTATCTACACAATATTTATTACGAGAAAACCTTTAGCACTTGGGTGGGTGTGGTCACCAGTACACACCACGTGCTTCTAATAATTAATTGTATTTGGTAATGTTTACTAAATAATCCTAGTCATGTTTTAGCCAGCGGTTTCATGTTGGAAAGTATGCGCAGGCGCGTCAAGTGACGTTTTTAAAGAAATAGTATGCTCCTTTCTTTTCGGAAAGTGTTGTTTTAATCCCACCTCCCTAGTTTTACATAGGTCCGGTCTCAATTGCTTTGGAGAAATTGAATGAGGCGCACAATTAACCAGCCTAAGTGGTCTGTCCGCTGACATAAGGGGGGAGGGGGGAGTTTGCTAAATCATATTTGGCGGGAAACTGCACTGCTTAATATAAACATAGTTAAAAACTCGATAACTCAACAATAATTTCTGGACGGCAGCAAATGCAATTGTAAACATCGAAAGGACCGATGGAGCAGATTCTCTGACAATACTCCAGTTTCGCGTTGTCTAGAGATGACCGCTGTCCTTGACAAAAGGCGCATTTGTACAGGGTTAGACTCGATTCAGAAAACAGTCCGTGCAATTCAAAAATGTTTCTATTGTTTCATGTCAACATTTTGTCGTGTTCTTGTTGATATTTGTGAATAATTTACACTGACTCGAGGCTAACCCTGTACAAATGCGTCTGATGTCAATAAGTACAGCGGTTTTACAACGGGATCTGTGAACGCGAAAAGGGACTATTGGTGGAAAAATATCCTTTTAAATTATCGTATATAAGAAGACAGTTTGGACAATAAATTGCGGACTTTTCATCAAACAGCGAGACAGTACAATCAAGAAGTTATACTCGAATTAAAGTCTGACGAGGGAAATATGAACAATACTTTTCAGTAACAGACGTAACTTTTCAGTAGATTTGAAAATGAAATACCTTCCTGAACTGAATGGGTTAACTGACTGCTGCTTTTACAGTTCGAAGATAGATTTGAAAATGAAATACGTTCAATTGTTCAAAACAGGATATGACCAGTTAATAGTCGTTTAACTGACCCTCTCCCCCCCCCCCCCCCAATCAGACCCCCCCCTTCAATCAACCTCAAACCTCCCTTTGGCAGTCAACTTTAAACAATTATGCCAATGACGTCACAGACTCGCCGTCTCTCTCTCTCTCTATATATATATATCTATGTAAATCTATCTTTGCCGCTGACCTTTTATATTCTTAGATGATCGCAATCATTCTTCTAATCTTGAACCCAGATCCCACCATTTTCATGCACGGCCTTGACAGAGTGGGAGAGATCTGGGTATGAAACTGTCTCTCAACTTTAGAGATTGGACATGCCGACGCAACGAAAACTCCTTTCTCCGAAGCACTTCATTTTGGTGTTTACTACTACACCCACGAATCACTGTTGACGGCTCCTTTGATCTTCTTTTTCTTACTCTTGTCAATCTTGGCGTATTGTGGTTCTTCTCGTGTCGGGTCACTTTCGTACGCTGGCGGAGATCGACTTCCGTTCAACTCCTGCATCTCTATTTCATCATGCGATCCTCTCGGTTCGGGTTTGGTTCGGTTTTTGTCGTCATCAGCTTCGTAGCCATCTTCGGCAACATGTCGAGAAGGAGGGGGCTCGACGATTGCTGCATCGGGAATCGTCGACTCGTCGGATCGAACCGTCTCGGGGATTCGATTTTTGTTCTTCATGGAGTTTCGCGGTAGTGAAACTTCATCGAAGGCCCGAGGAGCCGCTGTTGGAGGACCGTATGCGTCGGTGACCTCCTTCGTTAGTTCCCATCCTTCTTTCTTTAATGAATTTCTAAGCGCGGTGAATTGCCACAGAGTCATTAAAACCTGGGTACGAGAAAATATTGCATAGATTCTATATTAAGTACAGATAGTTTCACTCTTTGAGCATCTTTTCATATCCAACGAGAGGTCTAGACACTTTGAGAATGATTTTCACCTTTTCCTACCAATTAAGGAATTTTGCTTCCAAATAAGGAATTTTGCTTCCAAATAAGAAATTGTTTCCATGTAAGAAATTTTGTTTCCAAATAAGGATTTTTGTTTCCAAATAAGACATTTTGTTTCCAAATAAGTAATTTTGTTCCCAAAGGGATTTTGCTTCCAAATAAGAAATGTTGTTTCCAAATAAGAAATTTTGCTTCCAAATAAGGAATTTTGCCTCCAAATAAGAAATTGTTTCCAAATAGGGAAGTTTGCTTCCAAATAAAAATTTTGCCTCCAAATAAGAAATTGTTTCCAAATAGGGAAGTTTGCTTCCAAATAAGGAATTTTGCCTCCAAATAAGAAATTGTTTCCAAATAGGGAAGTTTGCTTCCAAATAAGGAATTTTGCCTCCAAATAAGAAATTGTTTCCAAATAGGGAAGTTTGCTTCCAAATAAGGAATTTTGCTTCCAAATAAGCAATTTTGCTTCCAAATAAGCAATTTTGCTTCCAAATAAGCAATTTTGCTTCCACATATGGAATTTTATACTGAGCAACAGGGAATGACTGAGAAAGTCACCAAAAATTACCCTAGTTCGCTATAACTAACCTGGTTTGCAGTCTTGACAATCTTGGCTGAATACTTATCTTCACTGTTGGCGATGGCAACAATCTTCCTGAAACCATCCTTATCACGACAATGCCTAATATAATAACAAGATGATCAGGAAAAGAATCGACAAATAATAATAATAATATAATATTTCTATAGCACACAAAGTGCTAAGGCGCTGTACAAAGAATAAAATACAAAATACAAACAAGACACGACCACAAACAATGGAAAAACAGCACGCTCCTCGAACTTTGGAAATTCTTTGGAAATGTCCAAAACCTTGGAAATTCTTTGGAAATGTCCAAAACCTTGGAAATTCTTGGCAAATGTCCAAAACCTTGGAAATTCTTGGCAAATGTCCAAAACCTTGGAAATTCTTGGCAAATGTCCAAAACCTTGGAAATTCTTGGCAAATGTCCAAAACCTTGGAAATTCTTGGCAAATGTCCAAAACCTTGGAATATTGGCAAATGTCTAAAACCTTGGAAATTCTTGGCAAATGTCCAAAACCTTGGAAATTCTTGGCAAATGTCCAAAACCTTGGAAATTCTTGGCAAATGTCCAAAACCTTGGAAATTCTTGGCAAATGTCTAAAAACCTTGGAAATTCTTGGCAAATGTCAAAAAACCTTGGAAATTCTTGGCAAATGTCCAAAACCTTGGAAATTCTTGGCAAATGTCCAAAACCTTGGAAATTCTTGGCAAATGTCCAAAACCTTGGAAATTCTTGGCAAATGTCCAAAACCTTGGAAATTCTTGGCAAATGTCCAAAACCTTGGAAATTCTTGGCAAATGTCCAAAACCTTGGAAATTCTTGGCAAATGTCCAAAACCTTGGAAATTCTTGGCAAATGTCCAAAACCTTGGAAATTCTTGGCAAATTTCCAAAACCTTGGAAATTCTTGGCAAATGTCCAAAACCTTGGAAATTCTTGGCAAATGTCCAAAACCTTGGAAATTCTTTGCAAATGTCCAAAACCTTGGAAATCTATTTTCAAAGGTGTGAAGAGCGCGCATTTTTCTCAGTCAAGAGGGAAGGTATAATCCGCCATGTTCTAAACTAGCGTTGCGACCGCAAAGCATCTATGGATTGTTTGTGGACACACCCAAACCATGATCTTTCGGTCAGTTCTATAGCATGGGAAGTGAGATGCAATTTCTAAATCTATTTTATGGGTCCGTGCAAGAACAGTGGAAGTGACTTGTGATTAAAATACAGATTCTCCTATCAAAACTCAAAGAACCTAAAGGAGAATTTAGAATTTGACCAGAGATCCCATATGGTGTTCTTACACTAGCCTGCTACCCCTCCTCCCCTCCGCTAGCCCTCCCTTCCCTCTCCCTCTGCGCCATATACGCAGGCTGTTCTTGCATGGACCCCTTTACTTTTATTAACTTACTTTCCATTGGGTAGACTTTTGTTAACTACTTGATGAATAGCACACAATAACGGTCCCACAGAAGCACTGTCTGCTTGCCCCTCCTCTGTATCTTTAGGGTCAGGTAGCTGACGAACGAGATCTTTCATAGCAAATTTACCTATAGAAACACAAGAAACCCTTTTTTGTAATTATTACAGCACAATCACGTTATATCGAACATTCAAGGGACAAACAAAATGATTCGAGATACTGGAAATACTGGAGACAGTATTATGCATATTACATGAATATATGAAACCGGAAATGACGTCATGTCAACATGAATAAATACCGGAAATGACGTCATGCCAACATGAATAAATACCGGAAATAACGACACAACACGAATAAATACCGGAAATGACGTCATATCAAAATGATTAAGTGCCGGAAATGACGTCATGTCAACATGAATAAAAATACCGGAAATGACGTCATGTCAACATGGACGAATACCGGAAATGACGTTAACAAAGAATAATTTATTCTCTACCTATTAATTCTTTGTTTCTTGGATCAATGGCCAGGTTCCTTAAACATGTGGCGACCGCCCGTATGACAGGATCATGTTCCATTCTAAGTAGCTCCACCATTATGGGTAGTCCCTTGTCTTTACGTACAGCAGACCTTATGATAACCGCCCACTACGGAAAACAAACAAGGAATGAGATAATGTAACCACTTATGGGATCCCTTTACTTTATGAGGCTCAGGGGGACTTGGTCCTAGTCCAGTCTCTTCCGATCAACACATCTTTCATCTTCCCGTAGTTTCCCAGAATTCGTTTGGATTCTCAAAAATTGATCGGCATATTTTCCATCCATGTAATCCTTCTTACACACTGAACTCTTTTTTGCGGATATCACTTTCATGGCATCCCTTTACTTTATGAGGCCGAGGGGGCCTTGGTCCTAGTCTAGTTTCTCCCATTCTTTTGGATTCTCAAAAATTGAGATCCTTCTTTCACACTGAAATCTACTTTCGTTTTCTATTGGATTTCTTCAGTCGATCTCAAATATTTAGTCTCCTGACCTCACTTTCATGCGAGGAATCCTAAAGTATTATGGGTAACTGTGGGAAGGTTCATTTCAAAGAGCATGCGTGATCAGCAAGTAACCGCTGACCACGCACATACCTTCCAGTTGCAGGCCATGAGGTTATGCAAGGCACCAGCCCCGCCCTCTAGCGTGTCAGGATTCGATGACTCTGCCATGATCGACAGGTAAGGTTTTACTATCTCGGGTTGCCATAGCAACTCGACACCTTCGGCGGGCGGTCGTTTCTCTTCCGGTTGCTTCACGGCCTTGCTCTTTTTCGTTCCGCCACATGCTGCCATGCAACCAGGCTGGGATGCTGGTGTCTTCTCTTCCACAGGGGGTGGTGCTGGGGCGTCTTCGTATTTCTCTCGGTCGATTTCGTCTTCTAATCGATATGAAAGGTTTCGTAGTGTGCACACGGAGTTCTCGACAGACTGCAGAAAGAACCATGATGATTAACGCTAACTCAGGATTAAACCAGATAAAACCCGTTCATTTTAAACCCAGGTTTGCTTCCTTTAAATAAAACTGACATAATTTTAGGAGTAAGAAACACGGACCTGATCAACTTTATTAATGTTCAAAATGTTCATTTATCACGTCAGGAAAAACGAACAAAAACCTTCAATAAATGGATTCAAATCTTTTTTAAGACAAAAACAAACAATAGGAAAGTAATGTGGCGAAATCCAAAGGGAAAGTAGAAAAACACAAAAAAGTGGGAAAAACTGTATTCAGCATTAAAATGTAACTATAATAAGGTCCGATGTGGACAATCTGTACCGCTCTGCTAAACTCTCTTTATCTCTCTCTTTCATTTTCCACCTTTTCCTTTTTTTCTAAGTAAAGATTGTTGATAGTTGTCAATCTACATGTATAATACATAAATCGATAGTATATCATGTAATAATAATAATAATAATTTAATGATGATATGTAAAGAAGATATGTAACAAATTGCTCAATAAAGAATATTATATATAAAAATAAAAATAATAAAAAAATAAAAAAATAAAAATAATAATAAAATAATATATAAATAAAACAGATTAAGCTTAATCGCCCTTTCAGAAATTTGGCCCTATAAGTTATCAGTTGTGAAGACATCATGTTGGTACCTTATTGTCTACGTCCGATTTCCCAATAGGAGCATAAACTATCCACACCAATGAGTCCACTAGTCCCTCGCAGGCACGCATTTCCTTCCTCGCGTCGACACCCGCCGAAGAAAGGTTCCTAAGAATCCCACTAGCGTTCCTAAATACAGTGGTCCACTTTACGGCGGGGATTGGTTTACCACTTCGAAAAATGTCCTTGTCCCAGCCCGAATAAGGTATTATAATCAATCTAACTAATATTAGAAGGCAATAGTGAATGATACGGATCTTGAGTATCTGTGGAGATATAAGGAAAATATCAAGACAAATAGAACTACTACGACGTTCAGTAAGCTAACCTCTTGAACCAGTGAACCAGAATTGGGATTCCTGTGGCGAGTGAGAAGAAGAGGGAGAGACTGAGGCGAGGTCCCTCCCTTTCCTCTCCCCAGGTTTTCTCTCTCTCATTTTACCACAGGAAGCCCATTTTCCGAATTTCCAAAGAGAGGTGCCTGCGGAGGAGGCTACCTCTTGTAGTTTTCACTTACAGTGTTTTATCGGGTTTCTACGGCGAGTGGGTTACCTGTGGTCATGGTTTGACCGAGAGGGATTAAGAAGAAGAATGTGGCCCAACTCGACTTACTTCCTCTCGGTCAAACTGACCACAGGTAACCCACTCGCCATAAAAATGCACGGTAAAACGTCATATATTTAAGTGATGGTAGACAAACAAGATGACTTACGTCGCAGGAACTTAAATTCCACAGAACTCCAAGGACTAAATCCTTGGCCTGAAAGGAATCAAATAAGGTTACACATTAAGAATGTTCTTCAAAGATCGTCATCATCATCATCATCACTACCACAAACGCCACCAACATCATCAGTCCCATCATCATCGTCATCACTACCATAACCACCACCAACACCATCATCAGTCATCATCATCATCACCAGTCATCATCATCATGTCATCATCATCACTACCATAAACACCACCAACACCATCATCAGTCATCATCATCACTACCACAAACGCCAACAACATCAAGATGGCATACGACAGCTGAGACGATGGATAGACCTCCTCACGACGGCCGTCTTGTGGGTCAAAACAATTTTTTCTCAGGAAAATTTATTTTTCTCATTCAAAACTACTTCATTGTTCCTCACCCACGAGATGGCTGCCGTAGGAACCCGCTATACGATGGGATCGTGACTATACTGTATGTCTCAAGTGCTATTGATTTATTTCGAGAAATGTTGCTTGCGTGACTGTCATTCGATGACCAATAGAGTGATATTTACGACTGGTGTTTCGATCCCAATGTTATTCGCGCGGTGCGTGACTGTCACGCCACCGAACAGCGTACGTAGATTTGTATTTATTCCTCTCGGAGAGCCAATGATATTCATGATTTTGGTGATAAAGTCCTTGCGTGACTGTCACTCGATCTCAAGCTAAAGTACATTGATATTTGTGTATTTGTCTTAGACGGATACTAATGATATTCATGTCTTTCGAGATGGATTCCTTGCGTGACTGTTCCATGTTGCGTGACAATACCTCTTTTTCTCTAGTTGACTTTACGACTGGGACACGAACAGTTGTCCTTGCCGAATGGTACACGACTACATCACTCCTCGCTAAATGAAGTCCGTTCTAGCGACATAAAGGAATGTCCATAAATATGGTTGCAAATACAACCGTTTCAAAAATGTTCGACGTTACTGGAAAATCATCCATTTGGCTATAAACGATGCTGGGTGGCATTTTTTGTTGGGGGGGGGGGGGGGGGGGGGGGGGGGAGACTTGACTGTTGTATTTTCAGTTTCATTTTGAAATTAAGTAGCTGTAAGCGAAATGAAATGAGCTTTCATGATCTCCCATGATTCCCTTCGGTCATGCTAAAACAACAACGTTTTTGAAACAGCAGTAAATTCACAAATATAATGGTGGAGAACCCAACACGTTATTCAGTTTCTGTTACTGTATTTTGCGTTACAGCTTTTCAAAATGGGAGATTTTGAGAACGCCTAACACCACGCCCATGGATAGATCCTTCCTTATCCAGTGGATAAGTTGAAACTGTTATCTAATTATCTAACGGATAGCTCTGGCCACTGATTGAATAACCGGGACAAACAATAAATAGAGAATCCTCACCTCATCTTTCGGCGTTCTTTGCAATAGTCTTATTAATGCTTCTATTCCATTGCACTCGGCAATGGCCATCTAGAAACAAGAGAGAGAAAAAAAAATCAAAATTTAATTCCGAAAGGTCTGTAGAGGTTGATGTATATTTTACGAAATTTAAAAAATAATAATTATAAAGAACACTGACACAGATATTCAGCACTGTGTCTTAGAAATACAATAAAACCTCGCTGTTCCATATTTCTTACAGTATTATTAAGAATCATATTTTATGTACTAAATATCACTAAATATTTATTCTCAAAGAACGGCAGCCATATTTGATGACGTCCGCACATTTTGAAAAAAGACGACTTTAATTTGTCGTAAATGTTGCATGGAATTACAGTAGAACCCCGCTATTTCGAACACTCAAGACACTCAAACACAAATAGGTCGATATAGCGGGGGTTCGGAAAAGGGAGGTCCAGATATACATTTCTGTTTGAGATAACCGAGGTCGATATAGCGGGGGTTCGGTAAAGGGAAGTCCAGATATACATTTCTGTTTGAGATAACCGAGGTCGACATAGCGGGGGTTCGGTAAAGGGAGGTCCAGATATACATTTCTGTTCGAGATAACCGAGGTCGACATAGCGAGGGTTCGGAAAAGGGAGGTCCAGATATACATTTCTGTTCGAGATAACCTAGGTCAATATAGTGGGGGTCTATTTTACTTAAATAGAAACCCTAAGGAACTGGTACCTTGTTTTCGTCTCTTTCTTTACTGTACGATACGTTTCGAAGACATGAGGCCGCTGCGCGCTGGACTGAATAAACTTCGTGATCCAGAAGACGAACTAACACAGGAATCCCACCAAGCTCTCTGGATAAATGAGATAAAATAAGTAGGATTACTGATCACAATCGTTATTTAGCACTACTACATTACCAACGCCTTTAGTCATAGATAGATAGATAGATGCCTTTATTTACATAGGGTAGCTCAATCAGTATTTACAAAGCTGTAAAAAAACTGTTATCAATAGAGGCCCTAAAAAATCATCACCATCACCATCATCGTTCTATTACTACTATAATCAACATACCCCACCGTTGTCATCAAAACTACTTGCCACTGCTCTCATCGCCCAGTCATCATCATCATTATATTTACGTCCAGTATCACCACCATCATCTTCTTCACCGTGCAGTCATCTATCCTCAAGAGATGACAGTACTCCACCACTACTCACCATTGCTCTCATCACCCAGTCATCATCATCATCATCATCACCACTACTTAAAGTGCCTATGAAACGAAAATGTCGATCCTTGTTTTATTGTACATTATTGTTGTTTGGTCTTTCTCTGGACATTTGCTGTATTTAAACATCCACTTTGAGCGTGCGAACATTTTCTTTTCGCGGTTCGAAAATTATCATTTTCAACCAAAATGTGCGACAAGAGACTGGGCCCTTGACAATGGTTCGGTGACGTCATACGTTGTGTATGCCTTTGTTTGCACAACTTATGACGTCACATTTCTATAGTTTGACCGAGCGGGAATTGTCGCACTTTGAAACCCAAAATGCCAAACTTCGTGCGCGAAATAAAAAATGTTCCTGAAGCTCAATGCACTTTTTATTAACGCCATGTAAACAAGCAAATAGTAAACTTTCGTAGTAGCAAATAAAAACGGGGTCTGTTTTTTCGTTTCATAGGCACTTTAACATTGCTCTCATCGCCATCATTCATCATCATCATTATAACTATTATCTCTACTAACGCCCACCCCCCCCCCCCCCCCCCCGTTATCACCCAGTCATCATCATCATCATCATCATCATCATCATCATGCGTGGTCTAACGTACCTTATTTTCGATTTGACAGCCTCATCATTGTAACATAAATGTTGCAGATAAAAGGCAGAATTAACTATAAGGTTGATATTGTCTGTCTGTAGATACTCGATCAGGTCTTGGAGGTCGGGTTCGTGAGCATAGGTTTTTCTTTCTGAAAAATAAAACATTTGAAAATATTGTGTTTTACTTCAAGAAAATGTCGCGGAATTGTTTTCTGAAATTGTCAGGAGTACAAGGAACTGCCTTCCGGCCACCCCGTTAATCCGGCCACCCCGTTAATACGACCACCTCGTTATTACGACCACTTAATTTTGCCCTGAACAACCGCTGAGTTATACATTTTCTTGACGCTATTACGGTCACCCCGTTAATACGACCGGATTTTGTTGGCCGCTTGGTGGTCGTATCAACGGGGTTCCACTGCACAATGCCTCGACTACAAGCAAGATAACTAACCTGGATACAAGTCCCTCTCGGTCTTGCCATCATCCTCGTAATCTGCAAGCCAGCGGTTACACGGAAATACCCAGCATTCATCATGAACCATGATAATAACCTCTTCCAAAAACCAACCGGTACCCAGTCCCTGGCCGTCGTGACCGATGCGAACCTTTTCAAGCTGGGGAATGGGAATGAGAAAATGAGTACAACACACAAAACAAAAGACGACGTGATTGATCATTCAATATTCTGTTTATTTGGAAGAGAACCAGTGGCAATCATTAGCAACATTTACAGTCGAGCCTCATTCTCGTACCCTCTCCTCATTGGGAAAAATCGAGGGCACTGGAAGACCCTGAAATTTTAATGGGTTTCATTGGCTGTTGAGATTAACAATGGCGATAGCGGCTTTCAATATTACGCGGACTCTGAAGTCGTCTACACGTCTCCAACACGTCTCCATAGAGACAGTAGCCACAAAAAGTTCCCGACGATCACAGATTGCCACTGCCACTATTACGATTAACGGCACTGATCGTTACAAATGTAATCAAGAAATTCTGACTTACGTTTCCAACGTCTGTCGTTTGCATGGGGAACTGGAAACTACTTCCTTTCTGCAGCATTCCTGTGGGTTCACAGATTTGCTTGAGTTCCACGACTCCTGTATCACCCTGGTCACCAAACACCTGCATGTACACATTGGAGTCCGTCCCAGCGTTCTTTCGGTTGCCAGTTTTTAGGGTTATGCTGTAGTTTTGAACTGCAAGAACAAGTAGAAGAACAACATCAAGGTCGAACCTCTCGTAGGCGACCACCTCTCGTAGGCTGGATACTACGGGACTAACTGGAAGATTTTGACTTACGTGGAGGTTGCGGGACTAACTGGACGTTTTTGACTTACGTGGAGATTGCGGGACTAACTGGACGATTTTGACTTACGTGGAGATTGCGGGACTAACTGGAAGATTTTGACTTACGTGGAGATTGCGGGACTAACTGGACGATTTTGACTTACGTGGAGATTGCGGGACTAACTGGACGATTTTGACTTACGTGGAGGTTGCGGGACTAACTGGACGTTTTTGACTTACGTGGAAATTGCGTGACTAACTGGAAGATTTTGACTTACGTGGAGGTTGCGGGACTAACTGGACGATTTTGACTTACGTGGAGATTGCGGGACTAACTGGACGATTTTGACTTAAGTGGAGATTGCGGGACTAACTGGACGATTTTGACTTACGTGGAGATTACGGGACTAACTGGACGATTTTGACTTAAGTGGAGATTGAGGGACTAACTGGACGATTTTGACTTACGTGGAGATTGCGGGACTAACTGGACGATTTTGACTTACGTGGAGATTGCGGGACTAACTGGACGATTTTGACTTACGTGGAGATTGCGGGACTAACTGGACAATTTTGACTTACGTGGAGATTGCGGGACTAACTGGACGAATTTGACTTACGTGGAGATTGCGGGACTAACTGGACGATTTTGACTTACGTGGAGATTGCGGGACTAACTGGACGAATTTGACTTACGTGGAGATTGCGGGACTAACTGGACGATTTTGACTTACGTGCAGATTGCGGGACTAACTGGACGATTTTGACTTACGTGGAAATTGCAGGACTAACTGGACGATTTTGACTTACGTGGAGATTGCGGGACTAACTGGACGAATTTGACTTACGTGGAGATTGCGGGACTAACTGGACGATTTTGACTTACGTGGAGATTGCGGGACTAACTGGATGATTTTGACTTACGTGGAGATTGCGGGACTAACTGGACGATTATGACTTACGTGGAGATTGCGGGACTAACTGGACGATTTTGACTTACGTGGAGATTGCGGGACTAACTGGACGATTTTGACTTAAGTGGAGATTGCGGGACTAACTGGACGATTTTGACTTACGTGGAGATTGCGGGACTAACTGGACGATTTTGACTTACGTGGAGATTGCGGGACTAACTGGACGATTTTGACTTACGTGGAGATTGCGGGACTAACTGGACGATTTTGACTTACGTGGAGATTGGAGACTAACTGGACGATTTTGACTAAGTGGAGATTGCGGGACTAACTGGACGATTTTGACTTACGTGAAGATTGCGGGACTAACTGGACGATTTTGACTTACGTGGAGATTGCGGGACTAACTGGACGATTTTGACTTAAGTGGAGATTGCGAGACTAACTGGACGATTTTGACTTACGTGGAGATTGCGGGACTAACTGGACGATTTTGACTTAAGTGGAGATTGCGGGACTAACTGGACGATTTTGACTTACGTGGAGATTGCGGGACTAACTGGACGATTTTGACTTACGTGGAGATTGCGGGACTAACTGGACGATTTTGACTTACGTGGAGATTGCGGGACTAACTGGACTTCAGCATTCTTGCCGTCAGCTTCAGGGACCCACGCTTTACATGGGAAGACGTAATGCTCTCCTTTGTGAGGGCTGTTGAGGACGATCTCCTCCAAGTACCATCGTGTGCCTGGCTTGTTATCTCCGTCATGTCCCACGCTCACTGTTTCAACCTTTGATAAATGAATATCAATTGAAGTTTATAAAAATAACGGGAATATAACGTTGCTTGCGTTTACACGCGCGTTTACACAATTGTACCGAAACACGCGTGTTTACATGTACAGAAACACGCGTGTTTACACGAATCCAATATTTGTTAGCACTATCTGTAAATTCCTAGATTGCTGAATGGATTCTCGGTCTAACAATATACCGTAGAATTCCGATAGTAACGGTCCCCCCCCCCCCAAAAAATAATAATACGACCCCCCGAAAGTAACGTTAGTTTTTGCATTTCTTTATAAATCCCGAAACGTCCCCCCGAAAGTAACGACCCCCCGAAAGTAATGGTCCTGAAACTATGTGTTTTTACATGTAAGTGAGATGATCACAGTCTGCTAATACAGTATTAACAGTATTAATGAACACTTAGAACTTTCACTGTATAGTATACCGGTATTTGTTACAGTTTACTTTGTAATCTTGTAGATCGTTGAGAATAAATATCGTAGAATTTAGCACGTGGATGACCTTTTGACATTCACATGTATCTCGTTCTGTTTTGTGTTTGCAAACGTTTTTTTACCATTCGAAAGTAACGGCTGCCCGAAAGTAGCGGCCCCTTTGGCCTGCTAAATTCGAAAGTAACGGGGGCCGTTACTATCGAAATTCTACGGTAGTTATTGAATACTAGTTATTATCATTGTCTCTTTCGTCTTTTAAGCGAACAGTTCCCGTTAGCTATCGAGTGGAGGCAAGGATAGCTCAGTTGGTTAGGACGCAGCCTTCTAAGCGCGAGGTGCTCGGTTCCTTCATGGCCTCACATCCTTGTTTCGACTTCCCTCTAATCCGTGCCGCTCGCTGATGGAGGGAGGGGTGCGCACCGTCCGTCCCTTGGGAGACCAGTTTCGACTGAAAAGGCACGGGCGTGAAATAGAGTCGTTTTCGTATGAGTGGGAAACCTACGGTACGGAGTTACGGTCACGGTACAGAATCGAAGACATCTATTCAACCAATCACAGCGCGCAAAATCATCGCTCAACCAATCAGAATGCTTAGATACGGCACGGTCACCGTACGGCACTAACCGTACCGTAACTACTTCCCACTCACACGGAAACGACTCTATCTATTCAACCAATCACAGGGCGCAAAATCATCACTCAACCAATCAGAATGCTTGGATACGGCACGGTCACCGCACGGCACTAACCGTACCATAACTACTTCCCACTCACACGAAAACGATTCTATCGTACTGTATTAACTAATGCCCCGTTCACACCGAGGCTAAAACACGTTTTAAACTGGTTTAACTAAACAGGTTTAGAACATTATCTACAAACGCCACGCAACATTTGGCACAAAACTGCCGGTAAACTGTCCTTTGTGTTGCATAGTATAAATACCAGATGGCTTGATTCTTGTGAAATTAGATGCTCTCAGATTATAGAAGCTAGAAAAACCCAGTTTAACTAAACCAGTTTTGGTGTGAATGGGGCATTGCACAGCTATATACAGTTAAATATACAAGGACGATGAAACTATGGGAGTGGCATTTTATAAATGTCTAGTGCACATACACAAATTACGTGGCCAGAAATATTGCGCACATTGCACCGTGTATACGTGTTTTAGGCGTGTTTACTTCATACCCTGCCAATGTCGTTCGCAGATATCGTGAAGTAATCGGTCTGGTCGGGTTCGAATAACGACTCCATTATTCCAGATCGCTGGAGTTCGATTCTACCAGTGTCAGCCTTGTCGCCACGGATACAGGTCCATACGTTAGCCTTGGTACCAGCATTCTTTTGGCTACCAGTCTTAATCTTGAGATGATACACCGCTGAACACAAAAAATGGACACGCATGAGCATTGAACGTCATTGGAAAACAGTTACCTCATTAATTCGAAAACCTTGTTAATACGACCGTTAGTGGTCGCATTAACGGGGTTCGACTACAATGAGAAACCCCTGTTAATACGACCACATATTGGCCCGTTAGTGGTCGGATTAACGGGGTTTCTCTTTATATTATTCCTTATTTAACCAGTCAATCGTACTTTGAGGTAAGGTTATAATCCGTACCTGGTTTGGCGCTAAGTTCTCTAACTGTCTGTCCATCACCTTCTCCAGCGTCTAGCCAACTCCTGCACGGGAACACCACGTGTTCTTCACGTGACGGTACATCGACGGTGACTTCCTCTAGGTACCAGCCTCCTCGACCGCGTTCAGTGTCGTGGCTTACGAGTACTTTCTCAATCTACAAAGGGAAAAGAGCAGAGAAAATTCATCACGTGACAATGTGTTCTTCCCATCCTCCCTTGCGGTCTAATCAGGTGACTACCTAGCTTTTTCTTTCCATCCTCCCCTGCGGTCTAATCAGGTGACTACCTAGCTTTTCTTTCCATCCTCCCCTGCGGTCTAATCAGGTGACTACCTAGCTTTTCTTTCCATCCTCCCCTGCGGTCTAATCAGGTGACTACCTAGCTTCCATCATCCACTGCGGTCTAACCTTTCTTCCCATCATCCACTGCGATCTAGTCAGGTGTGACTACCTTGCATTTCTTCCCATCATCCACTGCGGTCTTGTCTCGTAATAGTTTTAATAACAACCTTTTTGAAACTGCGGTAAAAGCAAATACTTACGTGACCGATGTCCACCGTCTCAATGGTAAACTTGTACGTCCTTCCCTTTTCGAACTTGATCTTGCTGTTGCCATCTTGTCGCAGCATGATCTTCTCTGTCATGCCCTTCGATCCTACGAGTTGTATGAAGACATTGCCTTCTGTACCATCACCGTGGATGTCTCCCATCTTGAGGCATAGCAGGTAGGCCACAACTGAAACGATAACAGTTGGACAGATGAATAAAATGATGATGATGATGATGGTGGTGATGATGGTGGTGATGCTGCTGATGATGATGGTGGTGGTGATGATTGGTGATGATGGTGATGATAATGATGATGGTGGTGGTGAATTATGGTATAGAGGGTACTGGAAACGAATGGTAAGCCACAAGTCAACCGAATGTAAACTAATAACGACAGCACACAAATAGGACAGTAGGCCAGTTTACTTAAATCATGTTTACAAGAGGGAAAATACGGAGCGGCTTGAATAAAAAGTCGGAACGGTTCTGATAGAATCTAGCGTGTAAACAATGCGAACCCTGCTTTTATCCATGCTGTTTTTATCGATGCAGGGATCATACGTCGGCCTCCATTGATAACAGCGATTTCTATTGCTGACAGAACTATCTTGAAGGTTTTCATTCATTCTATGGTCCTAATTAGAACAGGACGGATAGAACCGCGACCTGATACCGCGGCATTGATACTTCTCGTGTATGTATGCAAACTTGTATGCACGAACGTTCCTTTTCTCCACCCGTTCTATATTTTTTTGTCGTGTAAACGGACCTTTAGTTTATTTACCCCAGGGTGTACAGTGGCGGATCCAGGGGGAGGGTTGGGGGATCCGGACCTCAATTCAAACCTGAGGTTTAATTGATTATTTTATCCTAGAATCTAGTTTTGCACGTTTCTCATTCATCCATTTCTCGTTCATTCATTCATCCATCCATTTCTCAATCAATCAATCATTCATCCATCCATTTCTCATTCATTCGTCCATTCATTTCTCGTTCATTCATCCATTTCTCCTTCATTCATCCATTTCTCGTTCATTCATCCATCCATTTCTCGTTCATTCATTCATCCATCCATTTCTCGTTCATTCATTCATCCATCCATCCATTTCTCATTCATTCATCCATCCATTTCTCATTCATTCATCCATCCATTTCTCGTTCATTCATTCATCCATTTCTCATTAATTCATTCATCCATCTCATTCATTCATCCATTTCTTATTCATTCATCCATTTCTTATTCATTCATCCATCCATTTCTCATTCATTTCTCGTTCATTCATTCATTCATCCATGCATTTCTCATTCATTCATCCATGCATCTCATCCATTCATCCATGCATTTCTCGTTCATTCATTCATCCATTTCTCGTTCATTCATTCATCCATCCATTTCTCATTCATCCATCCATCCATTTTTCATTCATTCATCCATTTCTCCTTCATTCATCCATTTCTCGTTCATTCATTCATCCATCCATTTCTCATTCATTCATCCATCCATTTCTCGTTCATTCATTCATCCATCCATTTCTCGTTCATTCATTCATCCATCCATTTCTCGTTCATTCATTCATCCATCCATCCATTTCTCGTTCATTCATTCATACACCATTTCAAAGGTACACAATCGAGAGAGAAAATAAGGTAACAATATGTTCTCTAGTCAAACGGTGCTCCTGACAGACTGACGATGAAATTACAAAATCTATTTGAACTTGGCACCGAAATAATCTCGGGTTATTTCAAAGGTTTATCACGCTTAAAGATTAATCTTCGGCAAGTTTCCATTACTTTTTAACCAGTCTTTACTTTATTAAAATACAGCAGGATTCCGGTTCCTTACAATTTCAAATATCGAAAATTTGAGCCATGCGAGTTGAAGCAATCTAATACACAAGAGAAATGGACTTTTGCCTCAGATAAATATATATTTTGGACAAACTTTTGTCAAAACAAACGCTTCTTCAAAGAAAAAAACAAACTTAAATTCGCAAAAAAAACTGTAATGCAATTCGAACGAAAAAAAGGCTACAAATTGTTAATTAAAATAACTTCGCAAGAATTTCGAAACTTGATATTTTAAACAGCAGAAAAAGGCTGTTCCTTAAAATTTTTAAATCTAATTTTAATTTTGTTATTTTTTCAAAGGCAAAACACAAAATATTGAATTATTTATTGTAATGTATACTATTAACAATTAAAATTAATTCTTAAGATGTCAGTATATTTTTCTATACAAAGTTATGTTTAAAATCAGAGGTACCCCCCGTCATGAACATTCTTATAGATTGTATCAGAAATATGGTTGACAATCAATCTAGAGATCTTTCTTTGTTTCTTCGTGCCTTCCTTTTTCCTTCCTTCCTTCCATTCACCCTTACTTCTTTTCTTGTTTTCGTTAGTTCGTTCATGCTTTCTCTTTCTTTTCCTGCTTCCTCTTTTCATTCGTTCGTTCATGCTTCCCTTCCTTTCTTCCTTTCTTCCTCTTTTCATTCGTTCGTTCATGCTTCCCTTCCTTTCTTCCTCTTTTCATTTGTTCGTTCATGCTTCCTTTCTTTCTTCCTCTTTTCATTCGTTCGTTCATGCTTCGTTGTTTACTTTCTTTCTTCCTTTCTTGTTTCTTCTTTTCATTCGTTCGTTCATTCATGCTTTCTTCCTTCCTATCTTGCTTCCTCTTTTCATTCGTTCGTTCATGCTTCCCTTCCTTTCTTCCTCTTTTCATTCGTTCGTTCATGCTTCCTTCCTTTCTTTCTTTCTTGCTTCCTCTTTTCATT
Source organism: Actinostola sp. cb2023 (assembly GCA_033675265.1). Lineage (NCBI taxonomy): Eukaryota > Metazoa > Cnidaria > Anthozoa > Actiniaria > Actinostolidae > Actinostola > Actinostola sp. cb2023. The sequence continues at coordinate 77,768 of JAUJYZ010001520.1, forward strand.
CGTTCGTTCATGCTTCCTTCCTTCCTTCCATTTTTCCTTCAAGCTCTCGTTCTTTTGATCTCTTCAGTGCTCTCATCATTCTTCCACAAACAAGATAAGATACAATTCTATAACAAATACCAACATCCGAACAAAAACATCCTGATACGAACATTGAATCGTTTTCTTAATTAAATTAAACTCTGTTCTCACATAAAATATTAATCTGCGGGTACACTTTAATGTTTAGGCTATCGATTCTGTAGTTTGCAAGCGAGCAGATAGACAAATTCTATCGAATATAGTACCATAGTATATCATTTAAAAATACAACTTAAAAAAGCATTTTTCTCCGTCAAAATTGCTTAACAAACATTTCTAAATCGATAGTTTCTACAGATTCTCATAATTAGATCAGAAATAAAATCAATTTTTTCAAATCAAACATTTTTTCTACGCTCCGCGTTTGCTTCAGCTATCTTACAATTTGTTTAAAGGAATGAAGAAGAACTACGAAGTCAACTAACCACGTTCGTGTGCGGAATTTTCCAAGTGACAGCTACACTCCATACTGACGCACTGCTTTAAGAGTTCAAGAGTCCTTGGAACGCTCTGAGTTTGAAAGGCTTGGTGACTGTAGTACTCTATTTGTAGTTCGTAACCGCGTCAAACTACTCAACTATTGTATCATTATATCGTAATACTAATATACCAGTAAGTAGAGCTTATAATTACTTGGCATAAATACTTAAAGGCATTTACATACTTTAAAATATCTTATCGGGACATTTTAGTTATTTGAACTTAGTCATACGTGGGCCATGTTCGGGGGGGGACTTAGTCATACGTGGGCCATGTTCGGGGGGGGGGACTTAGTCATACGTGGGCCACGTTCGGGGGTGGGTACATTCGTAATATCAAGAGTTTTAGTCTATACAGTTTACTTATAATAGTACTACTACTACTAATAATGGCTGTTGTTATATAGCGCATTTCATATCGTCCCAATGCGCTTTACAACCGATGGAGGACTTTTTCAAGCTGCATATGAAGGCGCCCATGGCAGCCGAGCAGCTTACAATCATGAGAAGTTAGTATCTTAGTATGTTATGCCTCCAATTTTGAAGTAGGTGCCTACCAAGAGTAATGCCATCCGTTGCGCCTTTTTTTAAACAACAGCCATTGACGAAATATGGAATTTCGTTACCAAATAAGGAATCGTTTGCCCCGTGTTTCCTTAAACTCTCAAATTCTAGACTTTTAGATTTGTTTGTGACATTTAAAATAATGTTTACAGCTTTTAGAAATCGGTTGGGACTTTTAAGGCCGCAAAGCACCATGGTTAAGCGATAAGGTATCACATCTATCGGTGCATTAGTGTGGGAGGTACGAACTTTATCTTTAAAAAATGCTAAAGCACATGATATGATTTCAATCAATAATAATAATAATAATCAATTTATATAGCGATATTTCTAGTTTATCCAATAGCGCTTTACAATTAAATAATAATAATAATAATAATAATAAATTCAAAATATATATTCAAACAAAATCAAATTAAATTTACAAATAAAATAATAATAAAAAAAGTCAAATAGTAAAGATGCAGTAATACGGGCAACAAAATCGTGCAACGTGTTGCAGGTTGCAAAACTTTGTTGCGCAAATTAGAAGCTCTTTCTACTTCATGCAACAAAGTTCTGCAACCTGCAACACGAAAATTTAATTTCTTGCGCGACAAGTTGCGCGAACGATGGTAATACGAGAAACATTGCTCTGCAACTTGCAGCGCAACAATCTGAACAATGTTGCGCGACAAGTTGCACGATTTTGTTGCTCGTATTACCGCACCTTAAAAAGATCAAAATAACGAAGGTTTAATTTCACGCATAAAGCAGAACCTCGCTATCCCGAACACACACATAGGTCGAGATAGTGGGGGTTCGGAATAGCGCGGTACAAATCCAAGGGATAAATATTGCTGTTCGAGACAGCGAGGATTTAAACGATCGAGATCCAAATCAAAGGCGTCCAAATCTAAGGGATCTACATTTATGTTCGAAATAGCGGGAAGTTCGACAAAACATACGTGAAGATAGCGGGGTTCTCTCCCTGCAAGAACAGCGTAAGTGATCTCTGATCAAAATCGAAATTCTCCTCAAGATTCTTTGAATTTCAAAGGAGAATTTGGGATTTGATCACAAGCCATTTTTGCAGGGATCCCTCAATTATAAAGCTTTACCGGCTCAAAACAAAAAGGACCAACGCTAAGAATTCATCAAAGAGACTCATTTAAATCATATCGCTGAGTTTCGAATCAAACATCGAAAACCGTAGGAATTGAAACGACAAAAACATAATACTTTCTCACATTCTGTCAACATCTCTAAGCGATTTTGTAGCTATCAATGACCCGACTCAAACTTATAATTATTACAAGACAAGATAAAAACACAAAGCCTGAGATAAGTGTCTTAATGAACTATAGAATTTGAGAAGCTTCTGTAACACCGACAGAAAAAAAAAAAAAAAAAAAATACGGCCATTTCCGGTCTACACTTCTGCCACCATCTGTTCAATTTACATAAAAATTCGGTGGTGTGCTCTTCTATGATACATATTTATAAGATCGTCTACAAATTCTGCGTTTCTCAAATACGACCTCTTGTAAGCGACTACATTGTTGTCACGTGGTGGTAGCTTACCTGAGGTGGTCGCTTACGCGAGGTGGTCGCTTACAAGAGGTGATAATTACAGCGTTTGACTCGGACAAGTGAAGGTAGGTAGGTTGTACAAAATGGTCGCTCAGAGAAGTTTATGGTGTAGAATTTTAATTCCCTCCAGTTGCTTTAAAATTACTTAAATAATTAAAAAAAATACCGAACACTTTTCCCTCCCACTTCTGCCACCATCTTGATCGACTAGGGGTATTCGTGAATAATTTTAATCCCCTCCAGTTCGTTTAACATTAATTTTGCAACTAAAAAAATACGAGCACTTTTTCCTCCACTTCTGCCACCATTTTGATCGACAAGGGGTATTTTTTTAAATAATGATAAAAATACGAGCACTTTTTCCTCCACTTCTGCCACCATCGACGAGGGGTATTCGTGAATAATTTTAATTCCCTCTGGTTCGATTAAAATTACTTAAATAATTAAAAAAAATACGAGCACTTTTTCCTCCACTTCTGCCACCATCGGCGAGGGGTATTCGTTCGATCTGACACTTTTATATACATTACGATAGTACGGTAATGCACTCCGGTGACAGCTGCTCGCTTCATGGCAAAATACTGCACTCAGCCCATCCCCAGTTGTAATTAAAGCCCAGAACTATTACGATCATTGACAGAACATTTACAACATATATGTGCCATTGTAAAACAAACACAAATTCCATAAAAGACAAACTGTAAAATCTATTACAAAAAGCTCATGTTATAAGAGTATTTCCAAAAAAAAAAAATTAAATTCAATGCCGATTCTGGCTTATCAGAAATTAAAGACTTCATTTTAGACTTAAATATCTCATGTTCTTAAAAATCGCTTCCAAAATAATTAATTGAGCACACAGAAATAGCTGTACAGTATCTCGGTATGATAGGTTAAGATATGATGAATTAATTTGGGTCAAAATGATATATCTAGACTATGAAAAATGAATATGCTGACCACATCGTGTCAAGATGAAGACATATATATATGTTCGTATTATTGTTCGTATTATTCTAAATCTCTCATCCGGTCAAGTTTGTAAAAAGAATTGGCATTGATAGGCATTCAAAACCCCATAAAACCATTTTACCATCAGAAACTACTTCTATAGTGTCGTCCATATCTATCAAACTCTAATGCCGAATCTACACGAGCAAATTTCCCTTGACAAGTTTTCCTTGACAAGGAAGACTTGCTCGTGTAGACGACAAAAACATCGCCAATTTTTCCTTGTCAAGGAAAACTTGCTCATGTAGACGACAAAAAATTGTCAATTTTTCCTTGTCAAGGAAAACTTGTTCGTGTAGATGACAAAAAATTGTCAATTTTTCCTTGTCAAGGAAAACTTGTTCGTGTAGATGCGGCTTAAATGGCTTAAATGATTTTTTTTCTCGTGCCAAGTGATCTTCTTGCGATAAAGCATTGACTGAACATCAAAGTTCAGTTTAGGTTAAGATAAACATAATGACTCTTTTTCTCGCGCCAAATGGTCTTCTTGCGATAAAGCAATAACTGAACATCAAATTCAATTTAGCTTACGATAGATAAACATAATGAAAATTGCATATTCTGAATCGCTAAAATACTAGCTACTGAAATATTAACAAACAACCACGCTAGGAGACACAGTTGCTGTGAAAATTATTTTACCTTTTTCCGTGGCGAATTCACTTCCATATTTTTGAAATACGATCACATCAATCAGAGCAATGAAGTGTCAGGCTCTCTCTAATAACACCGCGTAGAATGACTTCGACGGTCTCAGTAGCAGCGCTACGCCGTCAGGAAAGGAAGAGCGTTCCGTATGGAACATGGGAGAATTTGAATTCCATGACCATACAGGGGAAGATGCGGAAGTATTTTAGACAAAATATGCCAGATTAAAAATTCCCTTGAGCGGCCGTGAAGCAAATTGTCAATTAGATACGTCACTTATAAGACACAGGCTGAGATAAAACGATAATAAGATAAGCATACTGTAATTTAAAAATACCGAAAAGGGCAAGAGACTGCAAAATGGCGGGAAAATGGTATACGACACGTGGTCGACTTGAAATGGCGGGAAAACAAAAGTGACATTGAGCTACCAGACGAATGAGAAAATACTGTTCAAACAGAAATGGCGGGAAAATAGTATACGACGGGTGGTCGGTTTTAAATGGCGGGAAAATGGTATATGACACGTGGTTGACTTGAAATGGCGGGAAAACAAAAGTGACATTGAGCTACAAGACGAATGAGAAAATACTGTTCAAACATAAATGGCGGGAAAATAGTATACGACGGGTGGTCGGTTTTAAATGGCGGGAAAATGGTATACGACACGTGGTCGACTTGAAATGGCGGGAAAACAAAAGTGACATTGAGCTACAAGACGAATGAGAAAATACTGTTCAAACATAAATGGCGGGTAAATAGTATACGACGGGTGGTCGGTTTTAAATGGCGGGAAAATGGTATATGACACGTGGTTGACTTGAAATGGCGGGAAAACAAAAGTGACATTGAGTTACAAGACGAATGAGAAAATAAGAAAAATGGCTGGAAAATGGTAAATGACACGTGGTCGGTTTTAAATGGCGGGAAAATCGCTGTACTCCTTGGCAGAATACACATTTGCTCAGCCTTAGCCTCAATCCAGAGAATAACCCGTGGAATTAAAAAAATATTTCTATAGTCCAATGTCAACATTTGTTCGCGTTCTCGTTGGTATCTGAATAAATTACACTGAATCGAGGCTAAGTCTGAGCAAATGCGTCTTCTGTCAAGGAGTACAGCGGTATCTAACGTACTGACGTACTTTTCGGTTGTTCTGGTTGACCATCCAGTGCTACCTCCCTAGTAACGGTCTCAGTGGTCGTTGTCTGGTACATGTAACCGTCTCGTGGTTTAGCCCCAGTGCCTGGTGTCCCTTGTTGTTCCTGGTAGCTCCTAACAGATATGTCCCCTGGGGTACTATTTTCCACGGGGGGAGCGGGTCTGGGGGGTGGGGTACTCTCAGCCCGTGACTCGAGCTCCATTAGAATTCGTTCTTCACGGATTTTGTCAGGGGTAGGGATAGGTGTTTTGTGCCGAACTTCTTCTTCGATAATGCGTTTGGTAGGCGTAGTTTGGAACCTTTGAAAAGTAAACGAAAGCATAAATTTTCTAACCCAACAAAACTACAAATCCTTGCACACAAAACAGGTAAAGCTTCTCCTTTTCTAGTGGCATTATTTTTTGTTTTTCTTTCTTTTCTTTCTTTTTTCTTTGTTGCATTTTGCATTTTTCTTGTTTTCTTTCTCATTTGCACATTTCTTCATTCATTTTCCATTCAGTTTCATTCCCAGCCATTATATTCGCACGAGCGTTCATATTTTCATTTTGTTTCCTGAATTTTTCTTTCTTCGCCTTTTTTCACTCATTCGTAGCGTTTGTTCATGTTCCTTATTTGGTTCTCTCTCCATTCACGGCCTGTGGCAAATGTTGGAAGACTGGGTTCGAGTGTTTTGATTGGCTGAATAGTTACAAGTTTTTCGAAGTGTTTGTCCTTGATGAAAGACTAGTGGAAATATCACTTGAATGGATTCAACGTTCTTTCTCCAGCACATTGGATAGGCTACACAGTTTTTAAATTGGAGATAATATTGTCGATATTTAAGAACTGCTCATCTCAATGGTTATAACACTCGTACCCAGTCTTCCAATGTATTTCACACTGCCCGGGTCTAGTTCCTCTTCTTCTTCTTCTCACACAATAGTCCCCATTCGAGTTCGCAGATACCGCTGTAAATTCAGACAGCAGACGCATGTATGCAGGGTTAGCCTCGAGTCAGTGTAAATTATTTACAAATACCAACGAGAATGCGAACAAATGTTGTTGACATTGGACAATATAAACATTATTTTATAATTCCATGGGTTACTCTCTGACTGGAGGTGTTTTATTGTCCACTGTCAACAACATTTGTTCGCATTCTCGTTGGTATTTGTGAATAATTTACACTGACTCGAGGGTAACCCTGCAAACATGCGTCTGCTGTCAAGTAGTACAGCGGTGCTATACAACTCGAAACTGGAGTATTCATCGTATTAAGGTGCGGACACACAGTGCAACATTGCGTGCAACATTGCCGGCAATTTTGTTGCAGCGTATGTCCACCCATGAAACTGATTGTTCGCAATTGACTAGCGCGCTAATACGACGTAATTTGTTGCTCGCAATGTTGCAGAAGTAGGACTCGATTCTACTTCTGCAACATTGCGCGCAACATGTTGCAGAGGTGGACACGCGCTGCAACAATACGTGTTGCGTGCAATGTTGCACCGTGTGTCCGGCCCTTTAGGCAGTACGCATGCTTACCGAACTTCCTCAGTAGTAACAGTTTTTGAAGGGATGGTCTTATACCTGGTCTCTACGACTTGTTTCTGTGTAACGGGTTTCGGTGCGGTACCATACTTGTTCGGTTCCTCGTCCATAATCAACTTCTTCTGTGTCGGTACTTGTCGATAAGCCGTCGTTGTCTTCTCAACAACAGTTTTGCTGACTGACCGGGAGGGAGTGGGGGGACCTGATGACGTAACGGTTGTCATGGTGGTTGTCATGGCTCCGGGGACTCCAGGTATCAGTTCCCTCTCGATCTGTTTGTCGTCTTCCGTCGAGTCAAGCCAGCGGTTGCACGGGAAGACATGCTTTTCGCCACGAGATGGTACTTCGACGGTTACTTGGTCGAGCTTCCAGCCCGCTGCTAAGCCCTTGTTATCGTGGCCGATGCGTAAACTCTGGATCTGAGTGAATAAGTATAAAAGGGTTGTGATTTAATAATAATAATAATAATAATAATAAAAATAAATAAAAATAATAATAATAAATAATAATAATAATAATAATAAATAATAATAATAATAATAATAATAAATAATAATAATAATAATAAATAATAATAATAATAATAATAATAATAATAATAATAATAATAATAATAATAATAATAATAATAATAATAATAATAATAATAATAATAATAATAATAATAATAATAATAATAATAATAATAATAATAATAATAATAATAATAAATAATAATAATTTCCCTGAATGTGAAGTACAGTGGAACCTCTATATAACGGCCACCGTCGGGACTTTGCAAAGTGGCCGTTATATATAGGTGGTCGCTTAATAGAGGTATAATTTACAGAGCTTGACTGACAAAAACAAATCGGGACCTTGAAAAGTGGTCGCTGAATAGAGTGTGGCCGCTTAATAGAGGTCCGCTATATAGAGGTTCCACTGTATTATTAAAGGTCTAAAGTGATTTTCTACAAGAAGTACACTCGACCTCCCTGTACACTTTATTACGGACATCCTGTACAATTGACCTCTTTAGCTTCGTATGTAAATTGCCATTTCAAACCATGTGATGTAAACATGGTGTTCTCTGGAGAATTAGTCCTTTCAATATGAACGAATAAATTTCAGAAATATAAAGGAACAATTCTCCAGAGAATATCTTGTTTACATCACATGGTTTGAAATGGGCAATTTGCATACAAGCTAAAGAGGTCTATTACTTGATATCAATCGCGCTGTGAAGTGAGTTTGCGTATTAGAGTGGTTTTCGTACGAGTGGGAACCCTGTGGTACCGTGACACTCAAATGGCTTCCTTTCCGAACCAATTAAAAAGCGTACAGATGCATCTCATCCAATCAAACTCTTTCAATACGGCACGGTACCGTAACTTTCCCACTCTTACAAAAACGCCTCTATTTCTACAACTTACCGGCCCAACGTCTACAGTCTCGACGATAAACTTATCCGTTCTTCCTCGCTCGAATCGCTTCTCTGATTTCCCGCCCTGTCTTAGTTGGATCTTCTCGGTTTCAGCTTCCTCGCCGACGAGTTGAAAGTAGACATTGGCGTCAGAGCCCGCGTTAGGAACGTCAGCGGTCTTGATAGCGAGGTGGTAGGAGACGTCTGCGAACAGCAGTGGATTAGTTTAGTTTTTTTAACTTTTTTTTATAATGAATGCTTTTTATTTACTATTTACTAACTCCAAACGTAACTAAAGTCTCTCGTAAGCGACCACCTCGGGAATTCGAAAAAGTGGTCGTAACTAGAGCTGGTCGCTTACGAGAATGGGCTCACGTAAGCGACCACTCGCTGAAACAATAGAAGCTGGTCGCTTACGAGAGCTTTTAGCTCGTGTGATGTATTGTAGTACGTAAGCACGATACCTGCCCATTTCTATAGTATTGTATTATAATGTACACTTGTGATGTATTGTAGTACGTAAGCACGATACCTGCCCATTTCTATAGTATTGTATTATAATGCGCACTTGCAAACAACGTTTCACACAACAGTATTTTGAGTCTAAGAATTATTGAAGAAGTCATTGAGTGTTGACTAATATGAATCAGACTCCGAGTGGTCGCTTACGAGAGCTTAAAAACAATGGAACCACGTAGTTGGTAATTACCAAAAGTGGTCGCGGTCGCCTTACGGGTGTGGTCGCTTACGAGAGCTTTTAATTACAGACTTTGAGTGACAATACAAACAGGGTTTCGTAAATGTGGTCGCAACTAGAGCTGGTCGCTTACGAGAGCTTTAATTACAGACTTTGAGTGACAATACAAACAGGGTTTCGTAAATGTGGTCGCAACTAGAGCTGGTCGTTTACGAGAGCTTTTAATTACAGACTTTGAGTGACAATACAAACAGGATTTCGTAAATGTGGTCGCAACTAGAGCTGGTCGCTTACGAGAGCTTTTAATTATACAGACTTTGAGTGACAATACAAACAGGGTTTCGTAAATGTGGTCGCAACTAGAGCTGGTCGCTTACGAGAGCTTTTAATTATACAGACTTTGAGTGACAATACAAACAGGGTTTCGTAAATGTGGTCGCAACTAGAGCTGGTCGCTTACGAGAGCTTTTAATTATACAGACTTTGAGTGACAATACAAACAGGGTTTCGTAAAGGTGGTCGTAACTAGAGCTGGTCGCTTACGAGAGCTTTTAATTACAGACTTTGAGTGACAATACAAACAGGGTTTCGTAAAGGTGGTCGCAACTAGAGCTGGTCGCTTACGAGAGCTTTTAATTATACAGACTTTGAGTGACAATACAAACAGGGTTTCGTAAAGGTGGTCGTAACTAGAGCTGGTCGCTTACGAGAGCTTTTAATTATACAGACTTTGAGTGACAATACAAACAGGGTTTCGTAAAGGTGGTCGCAACTAGAGCTGGTCGCTTACGAGAGCTTTTAATTATACAGACTTTGAGTGACAATACAAACAGGGTTTCGTAAAGGTGGTCGCAACTAGAGCTGGTCGTTTACGAGAGCTTTTAATTATACAGACTTTGAGTGACAATACAAACGGGGTTTCGTAAAGGTGGTCGCAACTAGAGCTGGTCGTTTACGAGAGCTTTTAATTATACAGACTTTGAGTGACAATACAAACGGGGTTTCGTAAATGTGGTCGCAACTAGAGCTGGTCGCTTACGAGAGCTTTAATTACAGACTTTGAGTGACAATACAAACAGGGTTTCGTAAAGGTGGTCGCAACTAGAGCTGGTCGCTTACGAGAGCTTTTAATTATACAGACTTTGAGTGACAATACAAACGGGGTTTCGTGAAGGTGGTCGCAACTAGAGCTGGTCGCTTACGAGAGCTTTTAATTATACAGACTTTGAGTGACAATACAAACAGGGTTTCGTAAAGGTGGTCGCAACTAGAGCTGGTCGTTTACGAGAGCTTTTAATTATACAGACTTTGAGTGACAATACAAACGGGGTTTTGTAAAGGTGGTCGCAACTAGAGCTGGTCGCTTACGAGAGCTTTTAGTTACAGACTTTGAGTGACAATACAAACAGGGTTTTGTAAAGGTGGTCGCAACTAGAGCTGGTCGCTTACGAGAGCTTTTAATTATACAGACTTTGAGTGACAATACAAACAGGGTTTCGTAAAGGTGGTCGCAACTAGAGCTGGTCGCTTACGAGAGCTTTTAATTATACAGACTTTGAGTGACAATACAAACAGGGTTTCGTAAAGGTGGTCGCAACTAGAGCTGGTCGCTTACGAGAGCTTTTAATTATACAGACTTTGAGTGACAATACAAACGGGGTTTTGTAAATGTGGTCGCAACTAGAGCTGGTCGCTTACGAGAGCTTTTAGTTACAGACTTTGAGTGACAATACAAACAGGGTTTTGTAAAGGTGGTCGCAACTAGAGCTGGTCGCTTACGAGAGCTTTTAATTATACAGACTTTGAGTGACAATACAAACAGGGTTTCGTAAATGTGGTCGCAACTAGAGCTGGTCGTTTACGAGAGTGATACAATACAATACAATACAATAAACTTTATTTTAACTCGAATTTAAGGTAGCAAATACATGCAAATATCTAGAGCTGGTCGCGTTTTAGAGAGTGGTCGCAAGGAGTGCTTCGACTGTACATGCTTACTTGGTCGAGGAGGCTTCGGTTTCCCGGGTAAGACATCTCGTTCTAGTTTCTTGTCAGCCCTGTCTTCAGCCAGCCAACACGCGCAAGGGAATGTAGCGCGTTCTCCCTCGGTGGGCATAACGTCAACTTCTTCAACGAAGATTCCTTTTCCTGGCCCGTGAGCGTCGTGACCAATACGTAGTCTTTCAATCTAAGAAAAATTGTCATCACAAATTGATTTAAAAATATCAGAATTTTGATCCCATTTTGAAAAAAAATTAAAAAACTTCCTCGACTTAGACCCCTCCCGGTCAAACTGACACAGGTAACCCATTCACCCCAAAAAATCTTCTTAAAGGGGAACTGAAGACAAAAATGTTTTTTTCAATAAAGTTAGATATCACTTATATTAACATTACTTGAGTATTAATTTTTGTAAATCGTTCTTAGATATCAACATAATTTACGTTCGATATGAATATCATCCGCCATTTTGCCGTTTTACCGTCGGCTCAAATCTTTTTGTTTGTGACGTCGTTTATGGGGAATATTAAAATCCGTTCACAACATTCTCTCGGGTACAAGAAAACACAATGCACTTATAATTCTCTACATTGTGACTGCACTTTCCCTTGGGATAGGTGACGTCAGACATGGGGAATAATTACTGAAGTGAGCCGCGATCATTTCAGCGGTAATCTATGTCTTTTTACAATTAAAACTCAAGTTTCTTCTCCATAAAAATAAAAACAATTAAAAATTATTTCAGAAAATGAATGTACACAACATTCTCTTTGTTTTTATCGAAAGATAAATTTAGGCTGCAGTTCTCCTTTAACGAAATGGGGAAAATAGCAAATCGTCATCAGAGAGGAACTTGTGTATCTGATTGGGCCCCCTGTTTCCATGTTTCCATAATATTTTCTTTGCTTGTAAGTTTCTCGGCTTAGGCCCCCCCCAGGTCATCCTAACACAGGTAACCCGTTCACTAGATTGTTGCTATATATTTTCTTCCTACCTTTCCAATATCCACTGTCTCTACTGTAAACTTGTAGGTTCTGCCCTTTTCAAACCGGTTAAACGAGGTCCCTACAGGTCTAAGCATGATTTTACTGGTTTCTCCTTTTTCACCGAATAACTGTACGTGTAGATTGGTGTCAGGACTCATGACTTCGCCCAGTTTGACTGACATGGTATAGGACGTATCTAAGAGGGGAAAAAACAGGTGAAATTACAGTGAAACCTCGTAAACGCGACCACTGACAGGTCAACAAAATCTGGACGTGTTATAGAGAAACCTTGTTAATCCGACCACCAACAGGCCAAGAAAATCTGGATGTATTACAGTGAAACCTTGTTAATACGACCACCACCATATGGAAGGGCGGCGTTCAAACTTCCATTAAGCGCTGCTTTGTGTGAATAAAATGCAGCGCTTATTCGAGTGCGGCGCTTATTAATAATTTAGCTATCAGATGCGGCGCTTAAACGAGTAAATACGGTATTCAAACGTTACTACTTGCTTGGTAGTTGCGTGACAAGTTGCGTTACTCAAACGTTACTACTTGCTTGGTAGTTGCGTGACAAGTTGCGTTACTCAAACGTTACTACTTACTTGGTAGTTGCGTGACAAGTTGCGTTACTCAAACGTTACTACTTGCTTGATAGTTGCGTGACAAGTTGCGTTACTCAAACGTTACTACTTGCTTGGTAGTTGCGTGACAAGTTGCGTTACTCAAACGTTACTACTTACTTGGTAGTTGCGTGACAAGTTGCGTTACTCCAACGTTACTACTTACTTGGTAGTTGCGTGACAAGTTGCGTTACTCAAACGTTACTACTTACTTGGTAGTTGCGTGACAGGAAACATCTCTCTTTCAATTTTTCCATCATCGACGCCTTGTGCCAGCCAACACCTGCAAGGAAACTTAACTTTGTCTTGGTGATCAGGGATTTCGATCTCCACTTCTTCGACGTAGAAACCTGAACCATAGCCTGTGTGATCATGACTGAGCTTGATTCGATCGACCTGTGATCAGTATAGTAATTGAAAATATTAGTGGTTGTGATGGTGCTGGTACGAGAGCTTGCTTATGATGATGAAGATGATGGCGGTGCTGGTGATGATGATGATGATGATGATGATGATGGTGCTGGTGATGATGATGATGATGATGATGATGATGATGGTGGTGGTGATGATGATGGTGGTGGTGATGGTGACGATGATGATGATGGTGGTGATGGTGGTGATGATGATGATGATGATGACTAATACTACGACGATGGTGATGTTGGTAATGATGATAATAGTGGGAATGGTTATGATGCTGATGATGACAGGGTGATGGCGATGGTGATGCCTTGATTGCGGCACTGTAGTTCCAACAGAATTACAGGAAGAGAAGACAAAAAAAACTCTCACTGCGTTTGTAATGAAGCTACGCCCACACGGAAGCTTTTTCAAAAGATTCCGATTCTATACTCAGACAACAAAACAAAGACGAAACACTTCCATTGAAAACTCATACAAAACTTGCGTTTTTAATCGTAAACGGCGCAGCGTGAAACCAGCCTCAGCCTCAACCTTTGCAAAAAGAGAGACCAACTAACCGTCGTGTTAGTCAGTGAATAAAGTAGAAGATAAGTTACAAGAAACTTCCGTGCCTCGTTACTTCAAGTCTCGTACTTAGTCGTACGGGCCCACGCTGAGGGAGTCGCCACTACCAAAGTTAGTCACCCCAAAGATTGAGCAAGTTTGAATTGGATTCAGTAGAAAGAAGCGCAGCTTATTTGCTTACGAACTACTTGCAAGAGGAGATAAATATTGGCCAGTTAGACTCCATGCATAACTACACGCTTGGTGCTAATGGCAGGCAAGCTTAGATGCACATATCACTCAGAGGGACTAGATTTATGATGACAATATCATTCCTTTTCAAAATAAAATTTGACGAATAAGAGTACCATTGAATACCGTGACCTATCCCATGATGCCTTGCACCAATGCTTTGATTATGTGTTTACATGCGCCTGCTAAAACTAGTCATTCTCAAAAAGGTTGTTCAGATGAAAAGACTACAATACTACAATAAAGTCACGTGATCCCCCCCCCCCCCCCCCCCCCCCACGTGATTCATTATGTTATCACTTTCTACGCGTGGAACTGCGAGTTGATACCAGCTGCATTACATAATAAAACACAGTAGTTTTTAGTCAACAATGGCTAAAACCGAAAGTCGAATTGTTCTGACTTTTCTTCTGATCTGAAATCTTTTTCGAATTTCGAACCTCTCCTTTTCTCCCGTCCCCCTCTCTCTCCGTCCCACTGAGTCCTCCCCTGCCAGACTAAGGCTACCTACCTTTCCTATATCAACTGTATCGACGGTGAACTTGTATGTCCGACCCTTCTCAAAGCGATTCCTGGTATCTCCCGTCCCCCTCTCCCTCCGTCCCACTGAGTCCTCCCCTGCCAGACTAAGGCTACCTACCTTTCCTATATCAACTGTATCGACGGTGAACTTGTATGTCCGACCCTTCTCAAAGCGATTCCTGGTATCTCCCGTCCCCCTCTCCCTCCGTCCCACTGAGTCCTCCCCTGCCAGACTAAGGCTACCTACCTTTCCTATATCAACTGTATCGACGGTGAACTTGTATGTCCGACCCTTCTCAAATCGATTCCTGGTATCTCCCGCTTGTCTTAGCTGTATCTTTGCAGTGTTCCCTTTCTCTCCAAATAACTGTATATAAACATTACCATCGGTGCCCGACCCCTTAACATCACCGACTTTGATACTTAAATTGTATGTAGCTGAAAAGAGAAAATAACACAATAAATACATAGGGACTTGAGGGCCTACACCCAAGAGAGACAAACAGACGGAGAGAGAAGTAGTGACTGAGTGGCAAACAAACAGTTTGATGACCAAATAAATCAGATAGATAGATTCAATGGTTAAAGGAAATCTAGTCGGAGGGCTAAGGCTTGAAACGCCAGTAAATACTCTTTTTACGGTGTTAGAGATTTCCTTTAACCTTTGAATTTAACATTAAACACCGACGCACCCCATACTAGTGTACTCGCTAGTTTTCATTTATAAGATAGATAGATAGATAGATAGATAGACAGACAGACAGACAGACAGACAGACAGACAGACAGACAGCAGACAGACAGACAGATAGAAATGAAAATTATTTAGCGTAACAGATAAGCGAAAAGATGGTCTGACAGACAGTCACAACAACTAACCAATGAGCATGTGAACGTTTTAAAATCCTGGTTTTCACTAACGAGGCAAGCATAAGCACAACCACAAGAACTTGTGTCATGTGGAAACGAACCCGACGCAAGCATAAGCACAACTACAAGAACTTGTGTCATGTGAAGACGAACCCAAAGCAAGCATAAGCGCATGCACAAGAACTTGTGTCATGTGAAAACGAACCCGACGCAAGCATAAGCGCATGCACAAGAACTTGTGTCATGTGAAAACGAACCCGACGCAAGCATAAGCGCATGCACAAGAACTTGTGTCATGTGAAAACGAACCCGACGCAAGCATAAGCGCAAGCACAAGAACTTGTGCCATGTGAAAACGAACCCGACGCAAGCATAAGCACAACTACAAGAACTTGTGTCATGTGAAGACGAACCCAAAGCAAGCATAAGCGCATGCACAAGAACTTGTGTCATGTGAAAACGAACCCGACGCAAGCATAAGCACAACTACAAGAACTTGTGTCATGTGAAGACGAACCCAAAGCAAGCATAAGCGCATGCACAAGAACTTGTGTCATGTGAAAACGAACCCGACGCAAGCATAAGCGCATGCACAAGAACTTGTGTCATGTGAAAACGAACCCGACGCAAGCATAAGCGCATGCACAAGAACTTGTGTCATGTGAAAACGAACCCGACGCAAGCATAAGCGCAAGCACAAGAACTTGTGTCATGTGAAAACGAACCCAAAGCAAGCATAAGCGCATGCACAACAACTTGTGTCATGTGAAGACGAGCCCGACGCAAGCAAAAGCGCAAGCACAAGAACTTGTGCCATGTGAAAACGAACCCGACGCAAGCATAAGCACAAGCACAAGAACTTGTGTCATGTGAAAACGAACCCGACGCAAGCATAAGCGCATGCACAAGAACTTGTGCCATGTGAAAACGAACCCGACGCAAGCAAAAGCGCAAGCACAAAATCTTGTGTCATGTGAAAACGAACCCGACGCAAGCATAAGCGCATGCACAAGAACTTGTGTCATGTGAAAACGAGCACGACGCAAGCATAAGCGCAAGAACTTGTGTCAGGTGAAAACGAACCCGACGCAAGCACAAGCACAAGCACAAGAACTTGCGTCATGTGAAGACGAGCACGACGCAAGCATAAGCGCAAGCACAAGAACTTGTGTCATGTTAAAACGAACCCGACGCAAGCAAAAGCGCAAGCATAAGAACTATATATATAAATTACAATCAATAATATTCTAACTATATAGATATAAAAATACAAATCCTTCAATCTAAAAAGCATAACCGCATGCACAAGATCTTGTATCATTTGAAAACGAATCCGACGCAAGCATAAGCACAAGAACTTGTGTCATGTGAAAACGAACCCGACGCAAGCATAAGCAAGCACAAGAACGTGTGTCATGTTAAAACGAATCCGACGCAAGCATAAGCGCAACCACAAGAACTTGTATCATGTTAAAACGAACCCGACGCAAGCATAAGCGCAAGAACTTGTGTCATGTGAAAACGAACCCGACGCAAGCATAAGCGCAAGAACTTGTGTCATGTGAAAACGAACCCGACGCAAGCATAAGCGCAAGAACTTGTGTCATGTGAAAACGAACCCGACGCAAGCATAAGCGCAAGAACTTGTGTCATGTGAAAACGGACACGACGCAAGCATAAGCACAAGCACAAGAACTTGTGTCATGTGAAAACGAACCCGACGCAAGCATAAGCGCAAGCACAAGAACTTGTGTCATGTTAAAACGAACCCGACGCAAGCAAAAGCGCAAGCATAAGAACTATATATATAAATTACAATCAATAATATTCTAACTATATAGATATAAAAATACAAATCCTTAAATCTAAAAATATATGAAAACAAGGTTTAAAGTATATACGTCTTTAAGATGGGCTTCTACTATACTGTTCGATTATATATTCACTCTCTCTAAGTCTGATCATAGGAGTTAGTCGGATGTTTGAATTACAGAGTTCACTCCCACCTCACCTCCCCCATAGAAAAGTCCGGTGTGTTTATTTTCCAAAGTCAACCGCTTTTTGAATTAATGTGTGTAAAGGGGATTATGAGGATATAGTTTGTTTTGTCAACACAATTTCCTATATTATTGAATAACAATGGCTTTGTAATGAAGGCCACTGATACCATATGCAGCCTCTCTTTAGAAATTTCCACAAGCCACACGCGTCATCGAGGAAAAAAGAGGCGGGAAACTTCACAGCCAATGAAATTCCCTCACGCCAATGACGTGCGCCGTGATTTTTTTTCCGTGTTCAAAAAAGAAGTTTCAAAGTAATGGATAAGTAGTGTATACATTAATTAAAAGATCATAATATAAATTGAGGTGTGCCGGGACTGGTATTTGAGCAATTATGAGCTATATCACGCTGAGAATGTCTATTGAACTGAAATTTGTGTAATTTATAGATGCTTTTGTCTTGAATTAGCTCCAACAGAGAGCCATAAACTGTGTCGCTTCAATCTCCGTAAAAGGCGTCGGTTAAAGCTTCGCAGCAACGACGGAATACGCTTCGAGCTAAATTCTTAACGAGAAAAAGAGGCTCATTTTTGTGTATCGATAATTACATTTTAATCTTTTTAGAAACGCTGTCAAAATACTGCGTTAACCAATAATCGAAATTCACTTTGGGTTTAATTGTTATATGAACAAGAAATACGAGTAAAGAATTTCATTTCAAAATGCGAAAGTCAATGGCTTGCATGACATCACGCCATCGCAGGACTTCTAAGTTGTTTTTAATTGAAATTTAAAACTTTCAGACTTCGGATTTACTGAGTCAGTGAGTCAAACAAACACTTTTCAAACGGTCTCATGGCTAGAGCCAGTCAAGCGAAAATGCTCGTGAAATTACAAGAAACTCATAAACTTTGCCGGAATCGCCCAGCTTTTTGACATCAAAAGTTAAAAAAAATAGCTGTGAAATACCAGAATAAAAACCTTATAGCCGTCAAAAAGAACTTCACAGCGTCTGACAGCCTGAAAGCCTTGATAATAAATGATTCAGGAACTTTAATAAACAGCTTTGTCCAAGCATACATAGAGAACTTATCTAGCAATCAAACTTACAAATTTCAGTCGACAAAACATCTGAAATTCACGGGAAGAAGAGCTTTGAAATTGCTCACGCTACTGGGAACAAATGCAGATGTTTTCGAGTCGTGTACAGCTTTCATATACACAATTGTTGTACTGAATATGTAAACGCCTCAAATTGTCCATAATGAATCGACATAAACAAAAGTCTGTCGCCTTATAGTTGGAAGGTGTTGACTGAAGATGGATAGGTTCAAAGTAGTCCAACTTACCGGGCTTTTCAGGCATTTTGCTTCGCAATCAGAGCGTTGTTTGGATTGTACAAACGCTAAAACCATCCGCCATCACCGCTTCGCCGTCTGACTCCTTCAAGTTCGGCTCGAATCATGATAATGCTAATTTCGAGCGTATTTTGTGGAGTAATATTTTATAAACCTGTCTGTCATGGGATGATTTATCGATTTGATCTGCATAATGGCTCAATTTGCGGTGATTTAGACTATCTATTAAGCATCTAGAGCCAAAAAAACACTTAAGAATATCAACAATAACGAAATAAACATGCGAAAATGAGTCAAAATATCACCCCAAAAAAAGCAAATGGAAAAAATATTTTTTTGTACGGAATGTTCTGGAAAGTAGAAATAAGCTATTTTTGACGTCTGAATAAACGGATCGAAGTCTATCAAAAAGTGATCGATATTGATTTGATAATTCAAAACTAATCGATAATTAATTAATATAGTCATCACTCTCTTATAACTTCACGGCCAGTGTTATTTACTTTATCAAATCTTAACTTCATTCGTCATCATATGTGCGGACAAACTGTTCCAGCTGATTCAATTAAATATTTTCAAATAACTTACAAATTTATTCGCAATCTAATATGACATCTTGTAAGGGACATGCACCATTGCCTGGCAACAAGGATGGACACTTCTAGCTAAAGGTACACACAGAGGGCGCAACGTTGCGCGCAATATTGCCGGCAACATGCATGTTTTCAGCGTGTCCACCTCTGCAATTTGTTGCACGCAATGATGCAGAAGTAGGATCACACTGTACTTCGATAAGCTATTGTAAAGGTGGACATGCTGCAACAATATTACCAGCAATAGTGCGCGCAGTGCTGTACCTGTGTATCTATCTGTACCTTTAGAATGCTTTCCCTCAACTTTTCGTTTTCAGCGCAAGTATAAGCACAAGCACAAACTCGAGTATATTAAGAAATGAAAAAATGAAAAACAAATGTGTTCATTGTGCTTATACTTGCGCTAATGCTTGCGACAGGCCCGTTTTCACAGTGAAATAAGGCCTCTTGTGCTTATTCTTGCGTCAGGCTCGTTTTCACTAGCTGTGAAAGAAGGCCTCTTGTGCTTATTCTTGTGTCAGGCTCGTTTTCACTAGCTGTGAAAGAAGGCCTCTTGTGCTTGCGCTTATGCTTGTGTCACTGCTGAAAACCACAATTCAGCAATCACCTTTTTAAAAAACCCTTCTTTCCTAGTTTCTCAGTTAACACTGTAATTAATACCTCTTGTATGCGACCACCTTTCCTAAGCGACCAAATGACCACATAACAAGGGTGGTCGCTTATGAGAGGTTCTCACCTCTTCTAAGCGACCACTTCCAAAAGCGACCATAACAGCCTGATAACAAGGGTGGCCGCTCACCAAAGGTTATTATGAATTCACGATAGTCTGTGATTGCACTTACTTGTCGGTCGCCCTGCGCTCGATGTCCTGGGCATGGTAGCAGACCCAGGCCCTCTCGGTCCTGGCGATGGTCCTTGGTTACGAGGAAGTGACATGCTCGTGGTAGCAACCGCTGTACGTACATATTGAGGCTCGCTCTGTACTGACCCAGACTGAGATGGCGCTCTTGGAACTAATGATAGGAAATGGTCAGTTTTTACAACGGAGGGTGGCATTCAAATGGTTTACCACCAGCCAGTCAGTCAGTAAACCAGTCATGTGACATGGATTATTGTCTAATTTTACCTTTATTAACGGCATAACTGTCAGACATGTATCCAGTCTCGTATTTAGTTGGCGTCATTCTTCCCTCATCAGCGGACGAATATCCTCCCCTACCCGTGTACCCACGGGGAGATCTGAAATCTTCCACCGAAGACTGAGAGCCAGGGCCTCTTCTTGGTGATCGGTAATCTTCGACTGAGGACTGGGAACTAGGGCCTCGTTTGTCACTACGATATTCGTCCCCAGGGACATATCTTTTGGTAGGCGTACCAGGCCCCTCTCCGTTGACAGCTTTGTCACCGTAGTTGAATCTTTCTATTTGCGTGTGTTCGGTACCAGGGTCGAACTCGTCTTCTACCACTCGACCGTCGATCGTTCGCACAGTTCGGACTTCAGTTCTCGTGACCACCTTTTTGACTGTTTGGCCGCGGCCGCCTGGGGTCAAGTCTATTGTGAAAAGATATGGTCAATAAAGTAAAGTAAAGTAAATGTCCTTATTTAACGTCGGTAATAGTACTCATATACTAATAAACTTGAGGCCGACGGTGCGCACTTTACTCCCCTCTCTCCATCAGTGCTCCGTTTTACGGGTAATTATTTAAAGCTGCACTGAGCTACGTGGATTAGAAGGCCGCGCACTAACCAACTAAGCCATCCTTGCTTCTAATATTAAACATGCATAAGCATAGGACCCTCTACCGTAGCCTGCGTGGCGGCCCAAAAGGTAGGGATCGGAGGTCACTAGTCCCCTTCCCAGTCCCTCCGATAGTCCCTCCGATAGTCCCTCCTATAGTCCCTCCGATAGTCCCTCCTATAGTCCCTCCTATAGTCCCTCCGACAGTCCCTCCGACAGTCCTCCGATCCCTACCCTTCGGGCCGCCACGCAGGCTACTCCGTCTACCGCTATATCACGCGCTTTGTAGCAATGAAGAACAATAAGGACCAAAAGCCGCATGGGTGGTTTGCGTTTATGCTTGCGTCAGGCCCGTTTTCATAAAATTTCAAAAAAGACTCGTAGGACGTACAATATTGTGAGAGTAATGATTCAACAACCTACATGTATGACCTTATAAAATAGGTGAAATGTCATCTTACCAGCGTCCATTAATTCTTGCTCCCAATCGTGACTGACTAACGAGTTGGACTGCCCTGTAACTTCGTGTGGTTCCATTTTGTTCTTTCTTGAATAAAGCGGATCCTGGTCGTCCCTGTAACACAAACATACACAAAAAACCCTTAATTGATATAAATTGTACGCTTGAAATAATAAGCAATTATTGGATGAGGTTGAGCATGATATCGTAAATTATCAAGATTGCGAAAACCGAATTCAATAATTGTTTTATTAAACATTTTGTATAAGTGAGAACACAATTATAATCAGGTCAATAAATGCTGCCATGGCTTGCATTGACACTGCAAACCTACCGCTCTTTATGACATTGTCCATTGAATCCCGCCTTGAATGAACTTGACAGGATAAATCTATTATCTGTAGCAGATAATAGATTTATCCTGTCAAGTTCACATGCTATCGAGAATTAACTGCATGCTCTCAGCCAATCAGATGCGAGATTGTAGTAAAATGTTTAATAATAAAGATTATTATTATTATTGTCAAGACTGACAAGATTTCCGTTAAAAATCGATAAAATTCACTTGATCTCCGTCTGTCTGTCGATCTCTGGCTGTCTGTCTGTCTGTCTGTCTGTCTCTCTCTCTCTATCTCTCTGTCTGTCGATCCGTGTGACTGTTCGTCTGTCTCTGTCTGTCTGTCTGTCTCTCTGTCCGTCTGTCTGTCGATCTCTGGCTATCCCTCGGTCTGTCTGTCCGTCTGTTTATATGTCAATCAATCAATCAATCAATGGTCTAAATGTATATCCATCTGTCTGTCCATCTGTCTGTCCGTCTGTTTCTCTGTCTGCCCGTCTCTCTTTCTGTCCGTCCGTCCGTCCTCCGCCTGTCCGTCTCTCTGTCTCTGTCGATCTCTGGCTATCTCTCTGTCTGTCTGTTTGTTTGTCTGTCTGTCTGTTTGTCTGTCCGTCTGTCTGTCTGTTTGTCTGTCTGTCCGTCTGTCCGTCTGTCCGTCTGTCTGTTCATCTGTCTGTCTGAAATAATGATCCTTATTGTATAGATTGTAAATTGATATTCAATGCCTAATTTTAGCTCAGTTTTACACATTTTGTGATATTATTTTTATAGATTTTCTAATATACGACTTTCATGCATGTAAAGAAGTTTAATTTTGTAACTTATGAAACTATCGTATTGAAATAAAGGTGCTATCTATTATCTATCTATCTATCTATCTATCTGTCTGTTTGTCTGTCTGACTCCCTGTCTAATCTGTATCAATACAGTGTCTCTATATTTGTATTTGCAAAACCAATAGCTTAATTATCGTATATTCAACATACAATGTCCATACAATAAATGGCTTTACTATTTCAATGGCAAAACAAAATAAAATTGAATAAACGAATGAAATAATGCTAATTAATTTGTACAAATTTGGATTGATTGAAAATTTAACCAGAAGTGATTATCCGCCGATTTTCTATAACAATAAATTCAATTGTTTTAATTTACCCAGCAAATTGAAAAAGGCTTATATTTTGAAGGAAAATCAGGAAATATTAAAATATTGGAGTTTATACCCATGAAAAAGTTAAAACTCTACGACGACTCCTACCATTTGAAGAAGACAGCGATATCCAAATTAATCCAGCTGAATTTTGGTATCTGAACCTACATTTTGTAATTGCCTACATTATATAATACGACACATGTTGGATTAGACAAAGGAACGCCATTGAAGAAGAAAACGTTTGTTTTTCTTTCTTAGGTGATCGGAAATCCACTTTCTTGGGCACAGACGCTCTTATTATCACTCCTAGATAATGTAGAAGTATTTGCGTGTTTTTCTTAATAGATGTATTGTTGTTGAAATTCAATCGTGTCGAATATAGGCTGGTCCTAACTCGTAATTTATTGATCATTCAATAGCCTTATGTTACACAAATGGTGGGGTACTGTATGCCGGTGTGATCAGAGCTCTAGAAACGTAGGATTTCAGGCTTTGGGATAGTCAATGTACGATATATTTTGCTCACTCGTGTTCTGTAAGCTTCTCGAGCAAATAGTATTGCTATGAGTTCTGTTTACACTAACTCGTACCTTGAATCAGTTAGCCCTCGTTCTTGAAGAACCTTCCTATAATATAAACAACAAGACAGGTTAAAAACTATCACAACATCAAATAAAACAACACAAGAGATGCATCTTACGTGAAGAACTTCATGGTGAGCATTCGGGACCCAGAAAAGGCTCACTTTTTGATCGTTTTGTTCATGATTAGAGAGTTTTCTCGATAGACAGCGGTATACTATTTAGCATAACAATGAAATTTGCACTAAGCTTATTTTCGTTAGATAACAAAGAGAATCGTCTCGGTGACAATATAAGTTAACAAAGCATGAACAAGATAATAGAGGCTACCGTTGTGAAAAGCAAGTGCTTTGTATCTTGCTTTCTGACACCGAACCGTTTGACTGGAAAACCCAAGGATTTTTGAGCAAGAAATTCACTGTCATGAAAACTGTCACGAAAATTTGTGGTAATTCTTCAAATGACGCACTGACGTTCAGTTCACTTGGTGTTGAAGCGAAATTAGAATCGATGGGTTAAAATTAGGAATGAACTCAAATACACCGGTAATAGGCTTGAAGACGCCGAGTAGTGGCATGGAATTATTTATAAATACTTATTTCGCAAATTAAAATAGAGTTTGCACGGGAGTGGTGGTGACTAAACTGATAAATGACAATTTTGGAAGATGAATGAATTAAATAAAATGTATAGTAAAATAGACATGACTTAATCTATAAAAAACAGATATTAATAAAAAATATGATAATATATAATAATGATAATTTCATAAAAGTAATGACAATGGAGAAAACGATTAAAAAGAAATACACTGTAATTATTTATATTATTATATTATAGTCCAAACATTTCAGAGATTGAATATGACAGTTGAGAAGACTCTACGAGCAGTCAGGTTTTAAATTCTGCTTATTAGAGTACAAACATTAAAACCATGCAATGTTTAAATTTGTACTAAATCAGTAGCACTAATTAAACAATAGAAAACAATAATATTGTCACTATTTAGTACTAAATAGTACTATTTATGTTGCACGGTTTTAGTGTTTGTACTCTAGTATCAGACTGAAATCCTGGCTTTTACTACAATGTAGCTACAGGGACAACCCTGTTTAAATAAAGGTTTATTCATTCATTCACACAAGAACAAGAGACATTTTACGTTCTAAATGTCATTGTCAAAATGGGCCAACGAAAGCACAAGGCCACTTTTTCCATATCTTGTGCTTGCACTTGCTCTTGCATCAGGCCCATTTTCACATTTTGAATGAATGAATGAATGGATGGATGGATTAAATGAATGAATGGCTGGATGGATGAATGAATGGATGGATGGATGGATGGATGAATGGATGGATGGATGAATGGATGAATGGATGAATGGATGAATGGATGAATGAATGAATAGATGAATGAATGAATGAATGGATGGATGGATGAATGGATGGATGAATAAATGAATAAATGAATAAATGAATAAATGAATAAATGAATAAATGAATAAATGAATGAATGGATGGATGAATGAATGGATGGATGGATGAATGAATGAATCGATGGATGAATGAATGAATGCATGGATGAATGAATGCACATGTTGTTGCTCTTGTGCATGCTTTGCTAGTGCAAAGGCTTCAACAATAACAGATCTAATCTTACACATACAATGTAGTCTAGTCCAGTTGAGTATGTTTTTTTTTTTAAATTTCTGTTCCACACGACCCCACAAGCTTTAGCTTTAAATAATATCGTGTTTAAATAAAAGTTATTGTATGGTATTGTAGAGTGATTCCAATAAACCTGGATACTACTAATTAGCTGTCAGTATTTATTAGAATCAAAGAAACAAAAGAAAACAAAAGAGTGAGTGTTGGTGTAATTAGTAATGTCCAGGTTTATTGGAATCACTCCAGCCAAATACTCTTAAAATTTGCATATTGAGATTTCAAACCTCTATAACTCATAAACGCAAGGTTCAAATCACAAAATCCTGAACCCACCAACTATTCAGCAAATACTGAATAGATTTTTAAAACAATCTCACAGGGGTGATAGGCACTTTAACTACAGCTACTGCTCTTGAATAATCAAATACAAGAGCAGTCGATGTTCACACATGGGCAACTGAGGGTGGTGGTAGAATTTGCTAGTTGTCTCAGATTGCTGGCCAATACTAGCCATGTCTGACCACAGGCAGCCCAAAAACCTGTGGCAGACTCATGTATGGTACGTATTTTTTGTTTTAAAAATTTGTGGTCCTGTGTTGTTGTTAATGCTATTTAACATCATTCTGGCTGTTTTTAAGAGCGGTTTTTGACAAATTAGCTCACAGTGAGCTAAGACGGATGGAATTTTAAGTGCTAAAAACATCCATGTAAATAGCATTAACAACAACCTGTGGCAAGGTATGTTCAAATTTATTAAAACAAAAAATACGTATTTTTCGCCCCATACATTCATGTAAATCCGTTCGTACACTCCACAAATGTATTGCTTGGGTGCCCTGACCACCAAAACCTGTGGCAGACTCAATGGTCCATTCAAAAGTGTCCTAAGAGCTATTGACTACCAGAGAGAGATGGAATTTTAAGTGAAAACATCCATGTATTTACAGCCATGTATTAAAATAGTTAATATTTGATCCTTGAGGTCACCAAGGCTTTCAGACAGATTCCAGCCTACAAAGTCTACACGGCAGCATTCATATCGTTTTCAGGCAGTGTTTTTTATACATTTTTTTTTGCTTTTGTTGTTGTTTGTTTGTTGTTGTATTTTGTATTTTGTTTGTTTGTGTGTTTTTGGTTTTGAAAATTGAAAATATACCCAGAGATTTTACTGGCCCATTCTCCTTGCTTTATATAATAAACATGAAAATTTCATAGCTATTTTTCACCAGTCATTAAAATTATATAATTATCATGGCTTCCTAAAACATTCTGAAAGAGTTATCATAGACTAGTAAAATACAATGCCTACATTTAATGGGTAAATGATGTTTAAAAAAATATTATTATAAAAAAAGGAAAAATTAAAATGATGTTTAATTACAGTTTGATCACTTAGTCAAGTGTTTTTCTTTGACCTTTGCAATGTAATTAATACAGCTATGTGATTAAAGTCACATCATTTTACACCCTTGACTTTATCAAGGCTTTCTGCTTTGGATATTAATTTACACACCTACATTTACACTGGTTTGAGACATTTTATCAACCAACATCATCATCATCACCAGCAACCATGCATCTTCATCATCAGCTCCACCACCACCATCATCATCATCATAACCATGCATCTTTATCATCACCTGCACCATCATGAATCATCGTTATCATCACCATCAAAACCATGCATCTTTATCATCACCTGCACCATCATGAATCATCGTTATCATCATCATCATAACCATGCATCTTCATCACATTCACTATCATAGCCTGCAGAGCAGGCATTTTTGTTTTGGAGGATTTTGGGGGAACTTTGGAAATTTTGGACGAAAATTTCCAAAGTTCCCCCAAAATCCTCCAAAACAAAAACACCTCACTATCATCATCATCATAACCATGCATCTTCATCATCACCTCCACCATCATGAATTGTCATCATCATCATCATCATCATAACCATGCATCTTCATCATCACCTCCACCATCATCACCATCATCATCATCATCATCATCACATCCATCTTCATCACCATCATCATCATCATCATAACCATGCATCTTCATCATCACCTCCACCACCATGATCATCATCATCAAACCCAAAATCTAAACCATTTCTGGAAATGACCTACATGTATAATAATAATATAATAATAACCTTTATTTAATATGGTCTAGTACAAATGTACACTTAACTACTGCCATGATACATTAATATAGATTATTTCTTTCTGATAATATCAGTTGAACCACAACACTCACAAACAAGAATCAACCAACGCCGAGCCACTCATGCGACTTTCATCATCAGTGAGGTCCTCCTCACTGGCGACACTTCCTGGACCTTGCCCTCGCCATACAAAAGAATCGTCGGTGGAGCTGAAAAAACAAACACATAAATAATTGATTGATCAATTCATATTAGATGAACAACAGGCCTGTTTACGCCATGCTCTAGAAGTATAAGACACATGCGAGAGTACATTTTAAGAGACTTGTGATCAAAATTCAAATTCTCCTTTGGAATTCAAAGAGCCTCCAGGAGAATTCAGATTTTGATCAGAGATCAGTAGGTGCCTATCAGCCCTAAAAAGTCCTCCATTGGTTGTAAAGTGCATTGAGACAGTGTGAAATGCGCTATATAAGAAATATGACTGTATGTTGTGCTTGGATGGGTGACTCCCATTGATAACACAATCACTGTACTTATTACATATTATATTATATTAATTATATTATATTATATAGCTAATTGCATAATCATTGTCGGGTTCAAAATCATAAATCATAGAAGCTGAGACCGCAAGGATGGATGGGAAATCAGTTCATGACCCGCATTCCATACAGATATATTCAATGTTCTCATAGTTTTGAAGGTATATGAGCTATTTAACTAAGATCCTACAAGTCTGGATAAAAAGGTCGATGATTTGACGGTGTTATTTGAGAATTTTAATTTCCCAGAATTCCTTTTGGTCATAGCTTTCATGATTTTCAACCCGACAACGATTATGCAATTAGCTATATACTACATTGTAGATACACATAGAATATGAGCAGCCATACTGTATGGGAATTACAATGTCAAGCTGAGGTGAGACATTTTAAAGCCCATACAGTACGGTTATGAATATTGTATATTACATGTACTTATCATACGCACAGATGTATAAAATCTTGTTCTACTATAATTTTCAAGATACAAGACTGTAAGTTTGGCCGAGAAAATCAAAGTTAAAGGGTATAGCTTCTGCAGGTCCCAGTAACAGTACATAATTCAATAGAAACAACAAAAGACTCGAAGTTATACAATAGAACGAACAAAGAACAATAGGTTGGCGGTACATGCAGAAAGACCCAGTTAAAGTCTATGCAAATGAAGAGGATTTTGTATCCGATTTACAAGCTCTGCAATACAAGCATCAAGAGTTCCAGTACGCGCGCAATGCATTGTGAGATTATTACAAAGGAAAAGTGAGCACCAAGTGAACAAAAACATAGCTTGGGCTCCCTGTGTCTAGAATTGGTGCTCACTTTTCCTTTGTAATAACACCGGAAGTCTGGAACTCTTGATGCTTGTATGGTTATGATTTTTATTGTGATTTCCTCATGAATTATTATTAATAAATACGATAAGCTTTATTACTATTTTTACACGTCATCCAAGTAAATGGTTTGCATGTCTTTTAACGAAACGATAAAAAATAAGGCTTCATTTTGAACAATGATTTGTGCAGTATATATTTTCCATTTCATTTTGATCACAAATCACGATCTCCAAGTCTGATATGAGTTGTTGATTATTATTATTACTCACATGGTTTTTCAGATTCCTTCACAATTGCACAAAAGATAAACAAACTATTCATGATATATAACCCTTCAATGGCTTTTAAAAGATTAAACAATACTATTGTAATATTGTTGTCGTTGTTGTTTTTACTACATCATACCGTTAGTGTAGCACAATTTTTTTATATTTTTTATATTTTTTATATTTTTTTTTATTGTTGTTGATTTTCAAATGAACAGATAGTTTGTCAAAGGTTTCAAGTTCGATTCAGTACTTACATTTTGTATAAGAAGGCATATAAATTTATTTCTTGGTAGATTAACCGTGTTACATGTGTTTGAAAAATGACACAACTCAGTACACGATGTCGCGTCGTCTATTACCTATAATGTCTATATCTGTCAATATTTGAGATAATAATAATAATTCTTTATTCAAAATACTTAGTATATATACTAGGTATTTTGAAATGGTAGATCCTGAGGTTAGCAATAGTCACCCTATAACCTAAAATGAGGTCTGGGTTATCAACTAGATATATCAGTGATTACACTCGCAGTGGTAACACAAATATCAACATTTTCAACAAAAAAACACTTGAGTAAGAGATGCATAAATGTTTAATCCCAAAGTGACCAAAGTAATTAAATGTTCAATCAGACAGCAGAGAAAATCCACAAGAAATTGACTTTTTTACCTTCCCACACACTTAACCCATTCGCTCCTGAGCTATTTTGAGTTTTTTAGCGATTTTCTGGACCTAATCACGTCGTAGGAAATTTCGATTCCATATAAGGGGTTTCCATGGAAATCTTGACAGTTCTGAATGCCTGTGGGCTCGCGTCTTCATGTGTGCTGCCTTTCTTCTTGGGAGTTCGTAGGGGCTAGTAGTAATCACTACTCGAAAAGGCCAATTTTGTATTTTTAGAGTGTTTATAGCCATTATTCACCACAGAAGCCCCCAGGACAGCATCATTAAGCTTGACTGGTGTGGTAGAGACCGTTCTCCTGGAAGAACTCAGGAGGAAGATACGAATTCACGAACACATTCGGCAGCTCGTTGAGATTTTCCAAAATGGCGGACTCAAAGTGAAATCGTCTCTCTGGTCTTTCTGTGGTGGATTCCAGGGCCTACAAAGGCATTTTTGGCGACTTTGAACTTGAAAAGAATGCAACCGGTGCAATATTTTGCCTGTAGGACCGAGTGGCTCGACACTCTATATATTCTTAAAAAAAGGATATGGCAGGAGGATTTCTGTCGAAATATCCCGGATGTTCCCGGCATCCTTTTCGGGCGTGCAGAATGAAAACACGTGTTAGCGAAAGTGGTCCTAAGGAAATGGCTATTTTCGGCGAGTTAAGGAAGAGAGAAAAATTCACGAATATATCAAGAAGAGAGATGGAAGTTTGCTGAGAAAGTGGCGTTTTGTTTAAGGATGTATTTTGGAAGAAAATCCAAGTCAAATGTCGTTCATTTTCGAGGTGTAAAATTGCATCAAAAACACGCATTTTTGATTTTTATGGCAAACAAATTGAACTAATGCCCAGAAATCGGACCTGTAAGTCAGTTTACTTGAGGTTAAAATATGAAGAGTTATCTAGTTGTCACTAATAACTGGCCATGAGATCGATGTTACGAAAATTCAGAAAGTTAGAATTTTTCAAAGCAGTATCGATGTTTACGGCCGGTTTCGGCCGGTGTAGGAGTCAATGGGTTAATTATGTATTAATAAACATGACATGTGGGCATATTTGTCTGATACGAAAACATACTTCTCATGTACACTTCGATTTTTGTATAGAAACTAAGTGAAATGAACCAAGCAAATAATATTCTGTATAGAAGCGCAACTCAATGTACAAACTGTACATGTGAAAAATATATATTTTTTTGGTAACATGCATGATTTTAAAGTTATGTAGTTGACGTTTTTGTGTTCATACATGTACACAAGCACTCTAGCTTCTCAGTAATTAAAATTAGAGAATATTGAATGGACTAATATGATGGATACAGATTACTTAGACTAATGCTAACCCAAAGTATGATTAATGAAAGAACTGTCGAAATGAGGACAATACTATCGGTTGGAAAAATCCTTATCCAATGGATAAGTATAGTTGATGCTGTTATCCAATAAATGTATCCACAGGATAAGAATTTATCTGAGTAAGGAGAGTACATGCTATTCCTTCATTTAACAATCTTATGCCCTAGTGCTAAGCATGTAAGACATCATTGCACTGTATATGTACACTACATGTATATGTATACACTCATTTCGATAAAGTTAGTCACCCAAAAAGCTTCGAAGGTGAGACCAAGAAGGACCATGGGTACATACATTTTAACCAACCCAGGATCCTCATCGGTCTCACCTTCGAAGCTTTACGGGTGACTAGCTTTATCGAAATGAGTGTATACCATATATTTGACATTCAAGAATAGAACTGATGACAAAATATCAGAACATGTTTAATAGATGTTCCATCAATTATAGGAAGTGTTGTACCCATCAAATAATCATGATTTATACATGTATGGTACATCTAATCTGTGGCTGATAGCAACCATGATAATTATGACTTTTGCAGATCAACTTAGGCTCACAGTCAAGATCGACTCCTATTAAAGGAGATCGTAGGATGCCAATATATAATGCTAGACAACAGTTGAAAGTAACA
This sequence comes from Actinostola sp. cb2023, assembly GCA_033675265.1. Classification (NCBI taxonomy): domain Eukaryota; kingdom Metazoa; phylum Cnidaria; class Anthozoa; order Actiniaria; family Actinostolidae; genus Actinostola; species Actinostola sp. cb2023. Next base: position 109,502 of record JAUJYZ010001520.1, read on the forward strand.
CATTGGTTCTCAGTGGAAGATGGCAACTTACATTATACCAGCAGATTTAACTGCCTGTCAAGAAAAATGTCTGTACTGGCTCAAAAATTAAAACATTGTTCATATATGCGTTAGTGAGGCACTATAGTCTTGTGTTAGCAATTTACAGATGTCTATCAAACGATCTATATGTACTAGGAACTTTGCCAATATAGATACTGAATTACTTATCACGTGTGATATCTTTGAATTCAAGAGTGGCACAAATACAGTTTCGGGAGACTATAGTGTCCTCAAGCCCCATCCACAGTATGTACATGTTTATTTCATTTTATAAGAATTATTTTTTAAACAATTTTTCCATCCACATGAACATTTTTTAATCATTTATACCCATCCACTTTTGACATCGTTTCCAAAAACACAAATTGTTTACGAGTGGACACAAGACTGACTTTGAAGACAAAATTGTTTTCAAATAAAAAGCGTATAAGTGCAGGGCCGTAGCTGCCAGTACGGTTGGTCCAGTTTCAACTGGACCACTTTTCGAATCAAACAGTTTCAATTTATTTACATTTTTAAATATTCGGATATTTTTTTATGAAAAACAAAGTTTGAAAACCGGACCACTCAAAAACTGACCGGACCACTATGGCCCTGAAGTGTGAACGGGCATTAGCACACACATTTGTACATGTACCAGCGATTTTTAAATGATATCTGCTTTCTCTGAATCAGAAATGTTAATTATTATGGCATACAGTATGCACTGACAATGATTACCGGTATTACATATACACCTAATTTCAAAAACGTTGTCCAATAATAATCAAAAAAGCCAAATAGGATTTCATTAAAAGACAAAAGAAGTGCACTCAAGCTGAACTGTTTCTTTTGTCTTTTTGAATAAATTCGTATTTGGCTATTTGGACAACGTTTTTGAAATTAGGTGTATACATAAAATTAAGCATTATACAAATAGCCCATTAAGAGTAAATAATAATATTATTGCTACAAACGTTCACTCAATTTTCAGAATTTTATATTTAAAAAAATCCTTTCAAGAAAAATAAGGAAAACTGATTTACAAAAAAAAAGTGAAATTCTAACTGAAGATAAATTAGTGCTACATGTAACTTGAAACTTCATTTATGAATGTCATTGAGTTGGAATAATTATTGTTCAATGCCAAAAATAATGATCATTTGCATTGATAGAATAATTGTTTTCTTATACAAATAACAAATTATATTGTCATGAAAAACAAATTTACTGTAAGTTCGAAGTCGCTTCATGGCGGAGAAAAGTTCACGTTTCGTGATCCACAAACCAGATCACGGGGAACAACGTTTGTTTGTCTGTCAAACAAAACCAACTCAATTGTGACTAATGTTACGATGCTATTGTTTCAAAATGTCGCAAATCGTCAATATACACGCAACAGATATAATCGTCCTTTAGAAACGTACACTCCATGCCAGGATTTGATGAGGAACTGAGAATTTGAAATGTCTACATTTTTGGCAGATAAAAACATTTTTGAGTGCCAACAGAAATGACTTAATATTGTTTTATTCTGTATCACAGTGCTCAAAATATTCATCCAGACTAAATAAATAGAAGCCACAGAGCAAAAATACGGACACTTTGAAGTTCTCGCGGAATTTGTTATGAAATTTACATCATGGTGACACCGCACAGAATCGAACAAATGATCGTGTCAACATTGGAAGCCATGTGGACAAAATGGGACGCTAAAAATCAGAAATTAAAATGTTTGCAGGGAGGTCATGATCATGACAGTCGTGAAAGCTTCACTTAATGATATCGAGGTTCCACGTAAAACATTTAACACAAGAAAGTGTCAGCACAATTTGCGATCGTAATTAGGTTAATCCTGTACAATCCATCCAAGAATGTTCTTGTTGATTTGATCGATGCAGCTTTTCGCGCCGTGACAGAGTTTTGTTTCCCGACTAAACAACATGGCAAAGGCTTTTAAATGAGCATGTTTACAAGAACTAAAAGAATTATAACTATTAATACTATCCGAAAAGATTACAAGAACTCAGACGTCAAGCTAAAACGATGTTGAACTAAACTTACATGTAAGCTTAACCGATGTAAGCTTAACACTATTAAAACAGCGCGTGAAAGTATCCCAAATAAACAAAAACCCTCAAGCAGAACTCTTAAATCAGAATACACTATAATCCACCGATAATACGAGCCGATCTATGCCCACCGAGACATTTATCTGCATTTATGAAAATACGATAGACTCAAAGCTGATTAACAAGAAACTTACAAAGATTTATACCAACGACAAAACTAACCTTCCAATTGAGCAAACGCTCGCTGTTTCCGAGTTATAATTACACTAGAAAACAAAGACAGAAACTAATATTAGAAGTGATATTATAAGTTGGGAACGACAAGGCAATCGAGCGTTTCTAATTTATAGAGGAAAGGTTTGAGTTCGACAGCGTCGAACCTCGTGAACAGCGATGTCGATGCATGCGAATCAAAACATGAAAGTGAACTGCCATGTTATATATAGCTTAAACCTTACCCGTTGGAGCTGTAGAGCGACGTTTTTCCTTTCTTCTTCTAGCTCCTTTGTGAGCTTTTGATATTGATGTTCCTGTTTAAGATAGAGAAGATTTTCAAGACGACGAATTAAATTTGCACCGGCAAAATTGAACAAATTCCCAACCAAACCCAGCTAATCAAAAACTTTCGCATATTTAACGACAGAACATTACAAATATTGACAATGAGTAAAACGAATAACTAAGATCTCTTAAAAGTTGACGCGATTAATCTAGAGAAAGTCAAAACTTACCTGTTGTCGAACTGATCTTAGAAGATTCGCTGCAGTGTCTTCGCTGTAGTCGCTTCGTTGTTGAGCCATTTTTCACGCTTTTAAACCGGTGAAAACTTCAAAATAACAGCTCGAGGAGCATAACTGATGAACAAACTACTAAACTTTCAATTCTTGAGTCCAAAGCTGTTAAATTCGTTGCATAAATGAGCTTTCTTTCGAGAGAGGAAACTACGATTAGCTCAAAATATTTAGAAGCCAACGATCGGTGAGTTATTAGCAAGGCCTTCCCCCGGCTCCATTGTGTCGCCTGTCAATCAGACGGCGTCGTCATGGTGATCTTGGTTGATGAAACCACAATTTCTTTGAAAATGAAGTACTTCCGTTTGTTACAGGAATTGTCGGTATTGTCCGAAAACAATAGCAACAACTATGACTACAGCAGGGATTTCTAAACACGTAGCGTGAATTTGATGGTCAAATCTTTAAAAAATCAACCGTTGTTGTCATAATCTTGTATATAGTTTTCATCTACATTCCATGCTGTGATTGGTCAAGATCGTCCAATCACAAGACTGCCGTACAAATCCGTATTTTACAACAAAGCCACTTAGATCTACAAACGTTCTGACACGTTCACATAAACAAAAGCAGGTAACAGCTTCACACTTGAAATTTTGACGTTTTCAAAACAACTCTCTGTTCTAAAAGTTTCTACGAGGTCAAGTGGTTTACGCGCGCAAAGGATTGTGGTAGAATACACTGACCCGCCACCTGACATGGCCAGAACTAAGTAAAAGTAAAAATACCTTCTAAATATTTAAACTCTATTGGTTTAGAGTAAGCTATATCAATTATTATAATATCCATTGAAGTCAATTAAATATTACAGACACGAGCATCAAACCACTTAGAGGTGCAAAATTAATGATTTATACATTACCGCAGATGTTACATATCAAACGTGAACAACACAGACTTTACAACAATGGTGGTGTATAATGTATGTTACGATTCACCAATATCGCGCCGGGTTTCACTAGTCACGCTGAAAGACGTTATATTTCACTGTAAAAATTAGCCTGACGCAAACACAAGCACAAGGATTAAAATTGTCTCCTTTCTTGTGCTCGCTTGTGCTTTGGTTTTGGCCACATTTACACGCGACACAAGTCTGCAACTGTTGCGCGCAACGTTGCATCGTGCGACACCCCAAAAAATCTTGTTGCGCGCAACGTTGCCGAAGAACAATCTTTTTTGTTTGTTTGTTTGTTTGTTGTGTGTATTTTTTCATTTGTTTGTTTACTCGTTCGTTCTTTCGTTTTCCAATCGTTTGTTTTACGTAGTTTCGATTCCATTCGTTGTTTTCATTTGATAGATTGTTTACTTGTTTGTTTGTTTGTCGCATATCGCGTAGGTGTTTAATAGCATATGTGTTTTTCACCGATCAGTGACGTCACTGTGACGTCATTTTCACCCGACATTAGTGACGTCAACATGACGTCATTTTAATATGTGAGCTCCAAATTTTTAGTAACAAATACCTACACATTTTATACCGAGATTCATCTATTGGTAACCATAGCAACCAACAGCCGTTTCAGACGGTCGATCAAAATAGGTTGTAGTTTATTCTATTACGGTATTTCTCGTATTTTTAGAAAAAATCGTTCCAGACAGTGGTTATTAATATTTTAAAACCTCAATCAGCGTCATGGGAAGGTAAAATAATGATTTACCGTACTCAATCGCTTAGAGAGAGCGCGCGCTTGGTGACCTCAAGTCAGCTTCTATTACATGTAAAAGACCGCGTTTTTGAGGAGAAAACGGGGGAAATGTAACGTTGCCATAAGGATTTTATTCGTGTGAAAAATTAAAACAATAACGCTTAATTAATATTGTAAAATTGCTGACTAATAAGAACAAGCATGTTAAAATGCGATGATAAAATATTTAATTTATGACCGAAAACAGTCGTACAAAAACTTGAGTATGAGTCAACATAGCTGCACGATCGTCGATGAAGTCAGTTGTTTTCTATGAAACCGGTACATTTTCCTCAATTTATCTTATTTAATGTGTAAGCATTGTACATGTCCTTTTTGAGAACAGATTAAAACTGAAAATGCAACAAGCTTTCTAAAGCACAAACTCACTATAAATTCAGGACGAAATCAAAGAACAATAGGTATAGTATATAGTATAAAAAATTAAGAAGACTTAGTGCTACATACCTTTGAGAAAAAGACTAAGACTTCCCTTGTATTTAAATCAGACATAAAAATCTTTTGGCGGGTTTTCAAACACAGCATTAATGAAGCAATAATAATGACAGCAGATCACCGTAATTTTGGTCACTGAATGACAAGGTCAGAGGTGGCTGTGACCTGAAAATAGCGTCCATTGAAGCCAGTCCGTGATGCCCAAGCGCATTTTTTTTTTTGCTTTTATAGTATATATAGCAGATTTAATCACACTAAATATGCCAAAAAAGAAATAAACTTTTTAATATTCTGTAAAATTAAAAAAGTAAAAATTTGGGAAAAAATATTAAAAATGACGAAGAAAAATTATTATTTTGTTCCAAAATAAAATGAAACATTCCTGTTCTTATTATCACTTTGGTATTATGAAGTAAATCCAAAGTCTGTTTACTTTCTGGTATAAAATTAATGAAATAACTTCCACTATTTAACATTACGCTAAGCGATACTTAATGCCGTATTTAATGATATTTTTTCAACACTATTAAACAACGAGAAGCCGTATATCGTAAGATCATGTCCTCTGCTTGAAGATAGAAAATAAGCCTTTGTAGTTTATTGTAATTAGGCCGCAAATCGAATCAAAGCTAAAGCTAGGAAGTACCGTAATCTCAGAGTAACGTAAGGCAGCAACGAGTAGGCTGTGGTCTACTTGAAGGGTTCTCAGTGTCAACTCAATTTTGAGGCAACGATATACACATTCAAATCTGCCTTCTCGTTGATCAAAAGGGTTTCTCAGCGCACACAAAGACTCATGTCCTCTATTTCGTTGCATGGAATAGAAGAAGTAACGTATAACAAAAACGATTTTCCAACAACAAGTTGAGAGTACTATTCAACACATGTGGAAACTTGGAATTCTGCCAATACTGCATTATATAATCAAATATCATGAAATACTGGCATTCAATAATTGATCAACTTACCTATTCAAGATCTGGTCCTACAGATGTTGTGGAGCGAGAAAAATTAGTCCCTGGCGTTCAAACGCTTTCCCCCGGGTTATCGCCTATCAGAAGGAGCAACGGAACTCAGGCGAAACGCATATAGAATGATCAGGCTATACGTCCTCTCTCCAAAAAATAGCCTCCTGTCCGACTACACACAGATCCTAATTAGTCACAGAGTGACGCACAGCGTGCTACTATGTGATTGACTTGAATGCGAACTACAGCTAACCCAAATATGTGTGTACTGTGTAAATGAATAAAGGATCGTAAATGATATCAAAAACTTCTGATATAAAGGAATTTAAGGTCACTGAATAACTGTATTCCTGTGACTCATTAACAGGCCGCCTAGTATGGTAATTCGTTACAAGAGGCTGAAGTGCACACTGATAGGTATTAAACTTCGGCATTGTGCTATGTTTAGGGGAGGATCAATTGGGATTAGATTAGCCATTGCACTGGAAAAGCAAACGATTGCTTAGAAACTATGTCTACATTTTTGTCAATGATTTGTTCTACAAAAAGACGAGATTTCGCGCGATAAAATTAGTAGAAACTGATAACATAATGAAACAGAGGGAAAGAACTGTGAAATCCCTTCTTTTGTTTCTTTCTTTTCACAATTGAGTTTTTGAAATAAAGTATTGTTATTGTTTCTCACTTTCTATCTAGTTTGTTTGTTCTCCCTGGTTTTTATCTCCCTTTCCCTTTTTCTTTCACTGTTCTCTTTTTCTTTCTAGTTTTTCTCTCAGTCTCATGTTTCTTTCATTCTTTCATTCATTCTTTCTTCCTCTATCTCTCTTTCTAGTCTTTCTCTATTTAATGTCTTTCTTTTTTTCTAGTCTTTCTCTCTTTCTCATCTTTTCATTCATTCATTATTTCTCACTCTCTTTCTTTCTAGTCTTTCTCTCTTTCTCATCTTTTCATTCATTCATTATTTCTCACTCTCTTTCAGTCTTTCTCTCTTTCTCATCTTTTCATTCATTCATTTTCTAGTCTTTCTCTCTTTCTCATCTTTTCATTCATTCATTATTTCTCACTCTCTTTCTTTCTAGTCTTTCTCTCTTTCTCATCTTTTCATTCATTCATTATTTCTCACTCTCTTTCTTTCTAGTCTTTCTCTCTTTCTCATCTTTTCATTCATTCATTATTTCTCACTCTCTTTCTTTCTAGTCTTTCTCTCTTTCTCATCTTTTCATTCATTCATTATTTTCTCTCTCTCTTTCTTTCTAGTCTTTCTCTCTTTCTTTAATCTTTTCATCTTTTCTCTATTTTTCTCTCTTTCAGTCTGCTCTCTTTCTCATCCAGTTCATTATTTCTCACTCTCTTTCAGTTTCTAGTCTTTCTCTTTCTTCATTCATTCATTATCTCATATTAAATCCAATTCAATACATCATTCCTCTATTAGGCCTGTACTTTCGAGTTTCATTTTTGTGGGTGAAGCATTCAATCGAACCGGAATTATACTGACATCCAAGCATATTTTAAAAAGCTACGCTCTTGGCCGGATTGGAGGAACTACAATTGGCGACAAAATAGATGACACTCTTAGATAATATATTGTCGTTTAAGGTGGATTTAACGGAATAAACCCCTTATGGGGAGTTATAAATGTTCCATCCCCGCTCCCCTATTCAATGTTGAGGCAGACAATGTTCCGGCCAAAAAAAATTCAGAGAAAATCAATTAACATTGAACAAAGGGGGCAGGGGGGAAAAGGGGTTGAATATATTTATCTTAAAAAGCCATTTTGGAGACATATAACAATTTGTCGCTGATTGTAGTTCCGCTGCTCCGTTATGTGCTCAGTTCAGTATATATCAACCTCAGTAAAGAGGGAGTGTAACGCAACTTTATTCTGTCTAATCCTGGCCGTACGATAACACAACCACTCCTTTGAGACCTTTGTTCACTAGCCCGGTTCTCAGACAGAATTCCTAGCCCACTTACCATCAATTAGCACTCTCTCTTGCTTGTGTCCTTATAGAAATGGCCGAAAAGGTATCAGCATAATTACAGAATTGTCTCTAGGGTCGGAAGTAGGCTTAGCGGCTTTCATACCGTTTCATCGAATCTAGCATCGACGAAACTGACGCGTACTTTATTTCGGTCATAGAACCGCTGACCACTAGATAAGTCCACGTTGAGGGTGTCACTCGGCTTTGGAGTTATACTGAACTAGTCTCAGTTAATTTTTGCAAACTTTGAGACGGTTCAATAACGAACAAATGTACAAGAGCAGGAAAAAAAATAAAAAAATAAAAAATAATAAATAATAAAAAATAATAAATACAATATTCTAGAATATGGCCTTGCCCGGCAATAGTCATATTAGCGGGAAAATACCGTTTCTAGTCAGTCTTTTGGCTGGGAAATCAAGTGTTTTCTCGATTGTACTCCGTTACGGGAGTGCTTTAATAGTTTTATTTCCATGGCGTCGCACAGTAGACTAAACAGACAGCCTTCCCGGTCGCCCTTTGAACTAAGGACAAAGCAATAGTCTCTAAATACACCGACCACGCCCAGAACTGGGCAGAAACTATTCGATGAATTGATAGCGTCACGGGAAATGACATGATTGCGGTAAATGAATGTCAGACCTTATATGACCGCGTAGTCTCTCCAAACAATACTTCAAAGAACCTCACGGGGGCTCGCTAGATGACATTTAGCGCCACTAGACTCTAAAACGCGACCCTTAGTCGGTATTGTATCGGTTTTGAAATTGATGAGAAATGTCTTATCTGAATGACAAAAATTCATCGAATAATTCCAAGATAAGACTTTCGACATAAACAATATAAGGTTCAGACATGATATGTTTCTTCTATGTATTTACTTTATTTTTCCGAGCTTTCGGGCTCTTGGCCCATCATCAGGGACGAAAGGAAAAAATAACGAATGTTCACATGGCGTGGAAAGCAAATATAAACAAAACAAAAACGTTGGCATACATTGAGCGCGCGCTCACAATAGAATGCGCTCGAGCAAAATAACAATACATGGTGGAAAAAATGAATGATAGAACAAAATAAATTACAAAAATAATAATAACTATCGGTGTAAAAGAGGGAAATAAGTGTTAATAGGTTACGTAGAAGAAACATATCATGTCTGAATCAATGGTACCTACGTACAGAAACCTACTAAAAACAATATAAGGTTCTTGTGCTGGAGGCAATGAGTGCTAAACAGACAGTTTCCCAAAGAGTTTGAACTAAGGACACATGTAATAGTCTCTAAGCTGGTACCGAACACGCGCGATCTGGGCAGAAACTTTTCGATTCTTGATAGCGGCAAATAACGGGTTTGCCAAACGATGCAGCTTGATGATGTCTTCTTTTATAGAGGGAAGTTAGAACTACGGTGAGTCGCGGTTGGGTTACCTGTGGTCAGGGTATTTGGCCGAGCACTACCGTGAGTGCAGTAACGCGCGGCCTAAACATCCAACATCCATCCAGATTTATTTGATAACTGCATCAATTTTATCCGTTGGATAGCGCTATTTCACCTTTCGTGCAGGACCAAAACCCACTCACTGTAATGCGCGATAAGACTTTCGACATAAACATATAAGGTTCAGGTGGGTAGGTTTCTTCTATGTATTTACCTGTTTTCCGGGCTTCGGGCTCTTGGCTCGAATCATTTGGACGAAAGGAAAAAATCTTCGAATTTTCACATTACGTGGAAAGCAAAATGCCATGAACAAGACAAAAACGTTGGTATAGTACCCGCGCCCTTTAAAAGAATGCGGTGATGCGTGCAAAATAAGATACATGGTGGAAAAAATGAATGCTGAACAAAATAAATTACAAAATAATAATAACTATTCGGTGTAAAAAGAGGGAAAAAGGTTAATAGGTTACGTAGAATAGCATAATGCTGAATCAATGTTAGTCTGTGAGTTTGAACAGAAACCTATAAAAAAAATATCCTGCGCGCGTTATGAGTACAAAGAGTTTGTTCTAAAGGCCTCATGTAACATAGGTGAGTCTTTTCACACATCGCGATCATTACGATCTACGTACTTCTCGTAATAAGCGACAATGGTTTTTTTTTTCTTTTTTGTTAGGTCTATAACAACCCATGCTTTGATTCTTCAATTGTATAGAGGGAAGTTAGTAACTACCGTGAGTGGCGGTTGGGTACCTGTGGTCAGGGTATTTGGCGGAGCACTAAACGGACGTAGGGTCAGTAACGCGCGTAATTAAACATCCCCAACATCCATCCAGATTTATTTGATAACTGCATCAATTTTATCCTTTAATTGGATAGCGCTATTCACCTTTCGTGCAGGGTCAGAACACAGGCAACCCGGCCACTCACTGTAATGCGCGGCCTAAACATTGAACACAGGTACGGTGGGTAGGTTACCTGGTTTTCTATCAAATCTCGAAGTTTGGGCGAATTAAATATTCTTCATTCAGTTACGTCATTTTGAATGCCATGAACAAGACTCGCCCCCTTTCGGCGATGCGTTACGGATAATTAGTGATCCCAAATAAGGTTTGATAAGATTAGTTATGACAAATTAGTTCAGGAATTAAGGTTTTCTAAGTAGTTATTTGGTGTGATATTTTAATCAAACAAGACATACAAAAGGGGAACAATTTCAAATGATAAGAAAAATAAAATGTTTGGAAAATGCTATCATACACTAGGTTTTTGATTTGTGGAACCACTTTTCGTTACGTACAGTATTACAGTTTGTAACTAAGCCTCAAACAAAATATTTGTTTTTGGAATAAAAAAGGATTTTATCAGCGACACTTATATACCAAATTAAGAACGAAAAACGATTTAATTAAAAGTGTAATATCAGACGACAGCTTTCTTATCGACCCCATGTCCAATTGCAATGATGCGCATGTCTTTTTCTGACCCTTTGGCAGACGGTGACGGTGAGGCATTGTTTCGCTTTGGCTTGATCTTCTCTGTACTACGCACACCGGAAGATGTGTTGGGTCTCAAGCTAGGAGATGATGTCACGTCGTCTGATTGGCTTGGCGACAAAGTCCTCGACACAGCATCAGTTTCCAATGCCAGTCCAGTAGATGATTTCCTTTGCAGACCTTCCTGAATTCCAGTTGCGCTTGCACCGCTCTTAGAGCTCGTGAGGCTTGTTTCTGACTGTGTTTCCTTTGCAGCCTGCTGCGACATGGCCATCTTTAGCTTTGATCTTCTCACCGAGGACTCGATTAGTTTTGGACTCAGGGGTGGACTTGGTTTGAGAGGGGTAACAATAACGCCAGGAGAAAGTGCTGTCTCCATGCCGCTGTGTGATGAAAATTGGCCACGCGACCAGGTCAAAGACTGGGTCCTTGGATGCTCAGATGACCTATTCGATCCGGTGGAATGCACACTTGGACTTCGCGCTCCAAGGCCTGTAACTTTAAGCTCAAATGACTGTGTTGACTGTGTTTTCATCTCCGTAGAGCCAAAGATTTCACGACTAACTTTGCTGAGCGAACCTATCGAGGTGCGCCTTTTCGGTGAGACATCTGAAGGACGGGTTGAACGCACATTGTTGGATGAACTTGTGGGTGAGAACTGAATTCCTACGCAAGCGATGCTCTGCCTTGGTGATGACAGCGCTGTAGGGCTTTCGTTATGCTCGGGGGTGTTGGTTGGGCATACTCGTGAATCTTGCGTGTCAGCTTCGTCATGTTCTGGAATCATAGCTGGTCGCGACGTTAAAGATTGTCTGCTGTCACTCTGTCCAGCATTAGTTCCATGAATATTAGAGACTTCCGAATGGACATGCTCCAGTTCATGGATGATTCGCTTCCTCTCCGTTTCATCGAATATAACGGTTTCACTATTCGGTGGTGTAATAGCTTCGTGTACGGTGATTGATGGTATGGTGTGAGCCCTGGGACGCTGAATTTCGACCTGGTCCAAATCTGGACTTGCTTGTCCACATGGTTCCTCCACCGGTACATTCGTGGATAGTTCAGCTGCCTCGAGGGGATGAGAGGAGCGTCTTTGGCTCAGATCTCCTTCAGAGAAGGCCCCTCCTGGAAGGGATGCTCTTCTTCCTACACCCTTCATAGCAACGGTTGGATCAGGGACGGCCAAAGAAACCTTCCGATCTTTGTTAATGCTGCTTCGTTGTACAAACCGCTCTTGCTCTTTGAATTCCTTCTCAACCTCCACTTTGTTTGCTGTAAGGTTTGGAGTCGTCTTTGACGCTTCTGCACAATGTTCATTATCTTTGCAGGCCGCCTCTGCCTGAGAGCTTGATTTGCTGCCTTGGACATCACAAACCGTTGCATGACTTTGCGCTGCATATTCTTTAGAGGTTACCGCTGAAATTGTGATGATTTCCGAACTCGCCTTGGAAGATTTTCTGACTACATCGTTTTGTGATTTGGTCCTGCTTTTTGACGTTTTGATGGCAGATAGACCTTCTGTAGTATTGGCGGTCGATTTTGACTGAGACACCGCAGCAGAAGACTCAGACATACTTTTCGACAGTTTGTCCAGTCCACTTGGTGACCTAGATGGAACCTTGGATAATGAGAAAGACTTAGATGGAACTTTAACAGCCTTCTCCAAGGAGCTTCGATGGGAGGAATCTTTTGGTAATTCCCTTGATGATGCCTTTGGCATTTCAAAAACCTTTGGAGAAACTGAAGTTGACGACGATGTTATACCTTTCTCTGATGATTTGGGTGACATTTTATCAGTAGAAGAACGTGGTGTTGCTTTAGCTGGCTTAATGGATGTTTTAGATAAAACTTGGACAACAACGGCTGAAGGGGGAACCGTGTCATCTTCAATAACGGTCGATGATCCTTGCACTTCGTTCTCTAATATATCGGTAGTTCTTTTAAGTACGTCACGTGACACTTTAGGTAAAACTTTGGCAATCGAAGAAGATGGAGGACACTGTGTCCTTGAAGACTTTGACGAAACTGTTGTAACATCTTTTGATTGTTTGGGAGAGACCTTTGCAGCATCAATAGACGACTTTGGAGTCACTTTCGCAGCAACAGTAGATGGTTTAGGAGTCACTTTCGCAGCATCAGTAGATGGATTAGGAGTTACTTTCACAGCATCAGTAGATGATTTAGGAGTTACTTTCACAGCATCAGTAGATGCCTTTGGAGTCACTTTCGCAGCAACAGTAGATGACTTTGGAGTCACTTTCGCAGCATCAGTAGATGGTTTAGGAGTCACTTTCGTAGCATCAGTAGATGACTTTGGAGTCACTTTTGCAGCATCAGTAGATGGTTTAGGAGTCACTTTCGTAGCATCAGTAGATGACTTTGGAGTCACTTTCACAGCATCAGTAGATGCCTTTGGAGTCACTTTCGCAGCAACAGTAGATGACTTTGGAGTCACTTTCGCAGCATCTGTTGATGGTTTAGGAGTCACTTTCGCAGCATCAGTATATGACTTTGGAGTCACACTTTTGCAGCATCAGTAGATGGTTTAGGAGTCACTTTCGTAGCAACAGTAGATGACTTTGGAGTCACTTTCACAGCATCAGTAGATGCCTTTGGAGTCACTTTCGCAGCAACAGTAGATGACTTTGGAGTCACTTTCGCAGCATCTGTTGATGGTTTAGGAGTCACTTTCGCAGCATCAGTAGATGACTTTGGAGTCACTTTTGCAGCATCAGTAGATGGTTTAGGAGTCACTTTCGTAGCATCAGTAGATGACTTTGGAGTCACTTTTACAGCAACAGTAGATGCCTTTGGAGTCACTTTCGCAGCAACAGTAGATGACTTTGGAGTCACTTTCGCAGCGTCAGTAGATGGTTTAGGAGTCACTTTCGCAGCATCAGTAGATGCCTTTGGAGTCACTTTCGCAGCAACAGTAGATGACTTTGGAGTCACTTTTGCAGCATCAGTAGATGGTTTAGGAGTCACTTTCGTAGCATCAGTAGATGACTTTGGAGTCACTTTCACAGCATCAGTAGATGCCTTTGGAGTCACTTTCGCAGCAACAGTAGATGACTTTGGAGTCACTTTCGCAGCATCTGTTGATGGTTTAGGAGTCACTTTCGCAGCATCAGTAGATGCCTTTGGAGTCACTTTCGCAGCAACAGTAGATGACTTTGGAGTCACTTTCGCAGCATCTGTTGATGGTTTAGGAGTCACTTTCGCAGCATCAGTAGATGACTTTGAAGTCACTTTCGCAGCATCTGTTGATGGTTTAGGAGTCACTTTCACAGCATCAGTAGATGCCTTTGGAGTCACTTTCGCAGGAACAGTAGATGACTTTGGAGTCACTTTTGCAGCATCAGTAGATGGTTTAGGAGTCACTTTCGTAGCATCAGTAGATGACTTTGGAGTCACTTTCACAGCATCAGTAGATGCCTTTGGAGTCACTTTCGCAGCAACAGTAGATGACTTTGGAGTCACTTTCGCAGCATCTGTTGATGGTTTAGGAGTCACTTTCGCAGCATCAGTAGATGCCTTTGGAATCACTTTCGCAGCAACAGTAGATGACTTTGGAGTCACTTTCGCAGCATCTGTTGATGGTTTAGGAGTCACTTTCGCAGCATCAGTAGATGACTTTGAAGTCACTTTCGCAGCATCTGTTGATGGTTTAGGAGTCACTTTCACAGCATCAGTAGATGCCTTTGGAGTCACTTTCGCAGGAACAGTAGATGACTTTGGAGTCACTTTTGCAGCATCAGTAGATGGTTTAGGAGTCACTTTCGTAGCATCAGTAGATGACTTTGGAGTCACTTTCGCAGCATCAGTAGATGGTTTAGGAGTCACTTTCGTAGCATCAGTAGATGGTTTAGGAATCACTTTCGCAGCATCAGTAGATGACTTTGGAGTCACTTTTGCAGCATCTGTAGATGACTTTGGAGTCACCTTCGCAGCAACAGTAGATGACTTTGGAGTCACCTTCGCAGCAACAGTAGATGGTTTAGGAGTCACTTTCACAGCATCAGTAGATGACTTTGGAGTCACCTTCGCAGCATCAGTAGATGACTTTGGTGTCACTTTTGCAGCATCAGTAGATGACCTTGGTGACACTTTCGCAGCATCTGTAGATGGTTTAGGAGTCACTTTCACAGCATCAGTAGATGGTTTAGGAGTCACTTTCGCAGCAACAGTAGATGACTTTGGTGTCACTTTTGCAGCATCAGTAGATGACCTTGGTGACACTTTCGCAGCATCTGTTGATGGTTGAGGAGTCACTTTCGCAGCAACAGTAGATGACCTTGGTGACACTTTCGCAGCATCAGTAGATGATTTAGGGGTCACTTTCGCAGCAACAGTGGATGACTTTGTTGACACTTTCGCAGCATCAGTATATGATTTAGGAGTCACTTTCACACCTTCGGTAAATGGTTTAGGAGTCACTTTGGCAGCAACAGTAGATGGTTTAGGAGTCACTTTTGCAGCATCAGTCGATGACTTTGGTGTCACTTTTGCAGCATCAGTAGATGGTTTAGGAGTCACTTTCGCAGCAACAGTAGATGACCTTGGTGACACTTTCGCAGCATCAGTAGATGACCTTGTTGACACTTTTGCAGCATCAGTAGATGACTTTGGTGACACTTTCGCAGCATCAGTAGATGGTTTAGGGGTCACTTTTGCAGTAACAATAGACGGCTTAGGAGTTATTTTCGCAGCAACAGCAAATGACTTTGGTGACACTTTCGCAGCATCAGTAGATGGTTTAAGAGTCAATTTCGCAGCATCAGTAGATGATTTAGGAGTCACTTTCACACCTTCGGTAGATGGTTTAGGAGTCACTTTGGCAGCAACAGTAGATGGTTTAGGAGTCACTTTTGCAGCATCAGTCGATGACTTTGGTGTCACTTTTGCAGCATCAGTAGATGGTTTAGGAGTCACTTTCGCGGCAACAGTAGATGACCTTGGTGACACTTTCGAAGCATCAGTAGATGACCTTGGTGACACTTTCGCAGCATCTGTTGATGGTTT
Source organism: Actinostola sp. cb2023 (assembly GCA_033675265.1). Classification (NCBI taxonomy): domain Eukaryota; kingdom Metazoa; phylum Cnidaria; class Anthozoa; order Actiniaria; family Actinostolidae; genus Actinostola; species Actinostola sp. cb2023. The sequence continues at coordinate 125,433 of JAUJYZ010001520.1, forward strand.
AGGAGTCAGTTTCGCAGCAACAGTAGATGACCTTGGTGACACTTTCGCAGCATCAGTAGATGATTTAGGGGTCACATTCGCAGCAACAGTAGATGACTTTGTTGACACTTTCGAAGCAACAGTAGATGACTTTGGTGACACTTTTGCAGCATCAGTAGATGGTTTAGGAGTCACTTTTGCAGCAACAGTAGATGACTTTGGTGTCACTTTCGCAGCATCAGTAGATGGTTTAGGAGTCACTTTCGCAGCATCTGTAGATGGTTTAGGAGTCACTTTCGCAGATTCAATAGATGGTTTAGAGGTCACTTTCGCAGCATCAGTAGATGGTACAGGAGTCACTTTCGCAGCATCAGTAGATGGTACAGGAGTCACTTTCGCAGCATCAGTAGATGGTACAGGAGTCACTTTCGCAGCATCAGTAGATGGTACAGGAGTCACTTTCGCAGCATCAGTAGATGGTACAGGAGTCACTTTCGCAGCATCAGTAGATGGTACAGGAGTCACTTTCGCAGCATCAGTAGATGGTACAGGAGTCAATTTCGCAGCATCAGTAGATGGTTTAGGAGTCACTTTCGCAGCATCTGTAGATGGTTTAGGAGTGACTTTTGCAGCTTCGGTAGATGGTTTAGGAGTCACATTCACACCTTCGGTAGATGGTTTAGGAGTCACTTTCGCAGCGTCAGTAGATGGTTTAGGAGTCACTTTCGCAGCGTCAGTAGATGGTTTAGGAGTCACTTTCGCAACTTCAGTAGATGGTTTAGGAGTCACTTTCACACCTTCGGTGGATGGTTTAGGAGTCACTTTCGCAGCATCTGTAGATGGTTTAGGAGTGACTTTTGCAGCTTCGGTTGATGGTTTATGAGTCACTTTCGCAGCTTCAATAGATGGTTTAGGAATCACTTTCACACCTTCGGTAGATGGTTTAGGAGTCACTTTCGCAGCGTCAGTAGATAGTTGAGGAGTCACTTTCGCAACTTCAGTAGATGGTTTAGGAGTCACTTTCGCAGCATCTGTAGATGGTTTAGGAGTCACTTTCACACCTTCGGTGGATGGTTTTGGAGTCACTTTCGCAGCATCTGTAGATGGTTTAGGAGTGACTTTTGCAGCTACGGTAGATGGTTTAGGAGTCACTTTCGCAGCTTCAATAGATGGTTTAGGAATCACTTTCACACCTTCGGTAGATGGTTTAGGAGTTACTTTCGCACCTTCGGTAGATGGTTTAGGAGTCACTTTCGCAGCGTCAGTAGATGGTTGAGGAGTTACTTTCGCAGCGTCAGTAGATGGTTTAGGAGTCACTTTCGCAACTTCAGTAGATGATTTAGGAGTCACTTTCACACCTTCGGTAGATGGTTTAGGAGTCACTTTCGCAGCATCAGTAGATGATTTAGGAGTCACTTTCACACCTTCGGTAGATGGTTTAGGAATCACTTTCGCAGCATCAGTAGATGGTTTTGGAGTCACTTTCACACCTTCGTTGGATAGTTTAGGAGTCACTTTCGCAGCATCGGTAGATGGTTTAGGAGTCACTTTCGCAGCATCAGTAGATGGTTTAGGAGCAGCATCAGGAGATGGTTTAGGAGTCTCTTTCGCAGATTCAATAGATGGTTTAGGAGTGACTTTAGCAGCATCAGTAGATGGTTTAGGAGTCACTTTCGCAGCATCTGTAGATAGTTTAGGAGTCACTTTCGCAGCATCGGTAGATGGTTTAGGAGTCACTTTCGCAGCATCGGTAGATGGCTTAGGGGTCTCTTTCGCAGCAGATTTGTCTATGTCTGTTGAAACTAATGATCCCGATTGTGAAATCTTTGGCAAGCTTTCAATTCTATCAGGTGATGTAATACTTCTTGTTTTGGTAACACTAGTGTCGGAATGTTCCTTGGCATGATCTTCTTGGGCGCTAACTAGAGAAGGCGTTCGACAAACAGCAGGAAGACGAACTGTTTCCTCGGTGTGTTGTTCGTTTGTCTTCATGGCCATTGCCTTTGCATCGAGGAAGACTTGTTCCTGTGATGTGAGTTTTGGCAAGACGACATATGACGATGTCCTTGAGCTCATTTCACAAGGGTAGCTTTCGTCGTCGACCATGAGTGTTTCAACAAGTTCTAATTCAGTGGTATCTTCTGTTGGAGGTTCGGGAGTATTTGTCATGGAAACCAAAGTATCGAATTCGCAATCTACTTTTCCATCTGGATCTTCCAGCGTTTGCTTCGTTGCATCAAACGAGACGAGCATCATTTGGACCTCGGCGCCATCTTGGTCGAGAGAAGCCCGCCGGCAGCTTGGATCAGATAACGACTGATGGAGTTGGAAACGCACCGTTCTGGGACTGAATTCAACACCATGAGCAGAACTACACCTGCGAAGAAGCCATCGCTTTCTCTCGGTAATATTTGTCGCGAGATTGTGTGACGATAGGACTCGTACGTGGTCTTCAACTTCGATGATTTTTAGCTCCTTCTCAAGATGTTTCCAGTCAGTGGATGTTGTTGACTTATTGCTCGCAGTTGTTCGGCTCAGAAATCGAGGGGTCGGCGGTCTGTTAGTTACTGGTATAAAGTCAGTTTCTCTTGGGACGTAGCTTCCTCTCCTTTTTGAAAATTGGCCCATGTTGTTAAAATGAACCGATGACCTTCGACGCCTTGAAGAAGAACTTGGTGTTGCATCAGTAGAGAGGGGATGAGCTGTTGTCAAGCTTACGTCAGACTTGACGACAATTCTCACAGCACTTGCAATAGCGTTGTTTACGAGTTCTCTGGCTTTGATTCCGATTCCTGATTCTCTTCCATCAAGAGGTAGAGATTCGTCCGTGTCTGCTTGTTCGGCCTCGCTATGGGTCAAGACTACATAGCCGTCGGGCTCAATATTTCCTGATAACAGAAAATTGATTTCATTGTTCGTCTGAAGGCGTTGTATTGCAGAAAAGATAATTCCTTCCACGTACAGCATGACACTAGCAAATACCCTGCCGTTGTCAACCGTTTCAAATGTCTTCTGCAGATCTTCCAAGGACCCTTCGGCAGAACGAATAGCATTCACGGCAAGGCATATAGCCTCGTTGGCAATAGTGTCTTCTCGTGAACCGACATCATGTTGAGCCTTGATCATTTCGATTGACCTCTCTGTAGCTAAGATGGCGAGCTTGCTTGCCTCTTTGAATTCCTCTGAGTCATAACTTTTCAACGACATCTGAGCAGCTTGTACAGCCTTGCGTGCCAGCTCGCGTGACATGCAGTCCAATTCGTGTGCTCTTTCTAAGGACAATTTCGCTTCCAAGATGGCTCTCCGTGCGAGCTCTTCTGCAAAGAATTCTTCTTCCTCTACGGTTCTGAGAGAATTATGAGCATTGACAATCGCCTGCAGCGCCAGCTGCTCGGCCGTTTCACAGAGTATGCGCTCCTCCAATCGTTCTATTGAGATCTGCGCCGATAAGATTGCATTAGAGGCAAGCTGTTGTGCTACTGCATTGATGTTCTCCTCTCGAAGCCTTTCAAGAGAATTCCGAGCAGATAGCATCGCGTTGTTGGCAAGCTTCCACGCCGCACGGCTCATCTGCTCTTCCAGTGCTGGAGTCACCCGATAAAACGATTCCAGCGATTCCTGTGCGCTGATTATTGCAGACTTCATCAAACCAACTGCGGCCTCGTAGTAGTCACTCTCTTCATAGTACAATCTCTCAATGGAATTCACTGCAGAAGCAATTGCATCTTGCACAATATTCCTTACTGTCCAGTCCAAGTTTGCCTCGTGGTCAAATTCGATGACATCTTCAACGATGCCCTCCGGTAAACTTGTCGACGAAACACGATGAGTTTCTATAGGTGTTTGGATTCTGACATACGCTCTGCTGATCGCGCCGCACACTATCGACTCTGCTGTCGCTCTTAAATCGTCTTCAGTCTGTGCCTTTCGTTCAAGGTCTTTTTGTATTCGTCGAGTGGCATATGCAATCGACGCAGTGACCAACTCTCTTGCAGCGTGTGTCATCTTAGTTTGTCTTTCAGCTACAAGGCGCTCTTCCTTTTTCCTTGCAAGCTTCTGTTGTTCGATCCTTTCCTGCTCGAGGGTCTGGCTAGCGTTCTCGATCACCGAGAACACGTAATGTCTGACTTGCCTTCTATGTTTCTTGACTTTCATTTCTCTATCAATGGTATCCATAGCTGAGTCGATCACATTTTTAACAGCAGACTTGACTTGCGATCGCCTATTTTGTTCTTCGAATACGTCATAGGCGTTGTTTATGATGTTCCAAATCATCGATCGTACTTTGTCCCTTTGGGAAACGATCTTATCATCTAGACTGCAAATGGAGATGGACGATTCGAAGTCTTCTTCTTTCTTCACTTCCTAAAACCGTAATGGAAATATATAGAGTCATTACCATATGAGTGGGAAGTAGCTACGGTACGGTTCGTACCGTGCGGTGACGGTATTGCGCCATGATCGTGCGGTATCCAAGCATTCTGATTGGTTGAGCGATGATTTTGCGCGCTGTAATTGGTTGAATAGATGTCTTCGATTCCGTACCGTGACCGTAACTCCGTACCGTAGGTTTCCCACTCATATGAAAACGACTCTATGCTCACGGTACGGAATTGAATACGTCTATTCGACCAATCACAGCGCGCACAATCATTGCTCAGCCAATCAGAATGCTTGTACACGGCACGGTCACCGCACGGCACAAATCGTACCGTAAATACTTCCCACTCATACGAAAACGACTCTAACAAACACAACACGATTTGAAGAAGACAGGTCAAGGTTTATTCGATATTGCGGGCGCGCGTCGTGCTATTCAGTGTCAAAACATTACAGTCATGTCGTCCTAAACTATTTCATTACCGTGTAAGCCACAGGCAGCACGACCATTTCTTGAAGCTACTTATAATCTGAATAAAACAATATTTGTATGCGCGCGTCTTTTTAATAGGTTTCCTGTGGTAGAGCGCGCGCGCACATACGTATTATGTTGGGCTCCCTGTGTGCGTCCCGCAAGACGCTCTACCACAGGAAACCCATCAAAAAGACGCACGCATACAAATATCGTTTTATTTGTTATAATTAATTAGCCTCAGAAGAAATAGTTGGGCTGCCTGTGCGTAAGCTAGCCGTCTTCGGTCTTTAATAATACGTTTTGCTGCTTGTAGTATTGTTTATATTTGAACAGAGAAGATACCTTCCATCAGAGTGATCGATCAGACTTACAAAAATATTTACCTGGACTTCCTCAATACTAGGTACTTCGAAAATCGACATATCCCTGAAAACATATGTAGAACAATTATGTAATATTGTATTGATGATGATCTCCTCTCCTCTCCTCTCCTCTCCTCTCCTCTCCTCTCCTCTCCTCTCCTCTCCTCTCCTCTCCTCTCCTCTCCTCTCCTCTCCTCTCCTCTCCTCTCCTCTCCTCTCCTCTCCTCTTCACGAATAATGGTATTTACCTTAAGGATGTCTCTTCCACAAATTCTGTAAAAGTACTTTTAAGATTCCACGTACTCTTGAGCCGACTTCGAAAGCCGGTATCTGGAACTGACCATCGACGCAGTGCCATGTACCCATGATCCCTTGCATCACTGTCGTTTGGCAGGTATGACCGACTACGATTATCAGTAAAGCTCGAACCTCTCATTTTCATCCTCTCGTGCTTTCGTCTCCATAAATACAGGTCGTGTTCTCTCTTAAGGCGGAGTGTAGCTAGAAATTCGTCTGCCTCCATGAATTCATGCTGAAGAGTTGCACGTCGCGTTTTGATGAAGTTCATCATGGCGACTGAACCAAAAGATCAACAAAACACAATGTCATTAATTTTCGATCTGTGGGGAGGGGATCGTTTTTGTTCATAACCGTTGTAACTTGATGAATGTGTAGCTAAGTCATCAACAAACCGTATTACTATTATTATTATTATTATTATTATTATTATTATTATTATTATTATTATTATTATTATTATTATTATTATTATTATTATTATTATTATTATTATTATTATTATTATTCCAATAAATAATTCATTATTACCTTCACTGTCATGTTGCTTCTTGTCTGTCATACTTGCTCTCCTTTCAATGTTACGCATGTGCATTTCCATCCTATGAGCGTCTTCTTCGTGACGTTCTCGTATGTGCTCCAGTGCTGTTGTACAGCGGCGTTTCCAATGATACTTTGACTGCATCAAAATATAGAGTTCGTCATCGCGAACATCCTAATATCATCTTTGTCTGTCTGTCTGTTCGTCTGCTTGTCTGTTCGTCTGTCTGTCTGCTCGTCTGTTCGTCTGCTCGTCTGCTTGTCTGCTTGTCTGTTCGTCTGTCTGTCTGCTTGTCTGCTTGTCTGCTTGTCTGCTCGTCTGCTCGTCTGCGTGTCTGCCTGCCTGCTCGTCTGCTCGTCTGCTCGTCTGCTGGTCTGCTCGTCTGCTCGTCTGCTCGTCTTCTCGTCTGCTCGTCTGCTCGTCTGCTCGTCTGTGTGTCTGCTCGTCTGTCTGCTCGTCTGCTCGTCTGCTCGTCTGCTCGTCTGCTCGTCTGCTCGTCTGCTTGTCTGCTTGTCTGCTTGTCTGCTTGTCTGCTTGTCTGCTTGTCTGCTTGTCTGCTTGTCTGCTTGTCTGCTTGTCTGCTTGTCTGCTTGTCTGCTTGTCTGCTTGTCTGCTTGTCTGCTTGTCTGCTTGTCTGTTCGTCTGCTCTCTGCTCGTCTGCTTGTCTGCTCTGTCTCTGTCTGCTCGTCTGCTCGTCTGCTCGTCTGCTCGTCTGCTCGTCTGCTCGTCTGCTCGTCTGCTCGTCTGCTCGTCTGCTCGTCTGCTTGTCTGCTTGTCTGCTTGTCTGCTTGTCTGCTTGTCTGCTGTCTGCTGTCTGCTTGTCTGCTTGTCTGCTTGTCTGCTTGTCTGCTTGTCTGCTTGTCTGCTTGTCTGCTTGTCTGCTTGTCTGCTTGTCTGCTTGTCTGCTTGTCTGCTTGTCTGCTTGTCTGCTTGTCTGCTTGTCTGCTTGTTTGCTTGTCTGCTTGTACGTATGTCTGTCTGTCTGTCTGTTTGTTTATTTGTTTGTTTGTTTGTTTTGCTATACATAGAGGTTATCATCATTATTAAATGTTAATAATTAATTACCATTTTCTGTCTTTGCTTTGTAAGATGTCTTTTCCGTTCTACGAAAGCCGTCTGCCTGTTATTTCCGTCTTTTTCTTGCTTCCTTACAAAACGAATCTTGATCTTACGTGCCTGTGTCAGAAAAAGGATCAAAAGTTACAAAGTTACTGACCGGTTCCCGGTTACGTGCGGCCTCCCATCGTTCTTACACCTTGACAAAGAAAACCACATGCAACAACATCACCCAATATAATTAGATCATCACATCACTCGTGAAAAAAACACTGAAGTTTAGTAGTAGTTAGTTAGAGTCGTTTTCGTATGAGTGGGAAGTAGTTACGGTAGGGTTCGTGCCGTGAGGTGACCGTGCCGTGTACAAGCATTCTGATTGGTTGAGCAATGATTTTGCGCGCTGTGATTGGTTGAATAGAATGTCTTCGATTCCGTACCGGAACTCCGTGCCGTAGGTTTCCCACTCATACGAAAACGACTCTACTTAACGGTAGTTTTAGTGTTTAGTATATTAGTCGTACTATCATATTTGTTTGCAAATTTGACATTTTTACTATAATAAATGTTAGTCTATTAGTTTTTTCAATATTTAGTCGTACTTTTTTGTTATCAATTTAGCTCTCCTTAAAATTGTAAAGCACTATGGACAATTAGTGGATAAGCGCTATATAAATATATATTATTATTATTATTATTATTATTATTATTATTATTATTATTATTATTATTATTATTATTATTATTATTATTATTATTACTTGACAAGCCTTGCCGTTCGAACAATAGAGAAGTTCATTTGTGATTTACGAACCTTTTCTTCTTCTTCGTTTCTGTCGATTTTCTTCTCTTGCTGTTTCCTTTCCCTCTGTAATTCCGCTTCATATTTTTCCTTTCTTCTTGTTTTCTGAAACTTTTCCCTTCTTTTCATATCGATTTGTTGAATCTTTAAATACTTTTTCCTTAAAAATAGAATGTGAATGAATATTAGTTATGACGCCCGCCCTCGACTCATTCCCTCTCAAACACCGTGACCACAGGCAGCCCAACCATTCCTTCTGAGGCTACTTATATGAATAAAACTATACTTGTCGCGCAACATTGCTCAGATTGTTGCGTTGCAAGTTGCAGAGCAATGTTTCTCGTATTACCACCGTTCGCGCAACTTGTCGCGCAACACATTTTCGTGTTGCAGGTTGCAAAACTTTGTTGCGCGTTGCGCAAAGTAGAAGCTCTTTCTACTTCATGCAACAAAGTTTTTAATTTGTTGCGCGAAAAGTTGCACGAACGATGGTAATACGAGACACATTGCTCTGCAACTTGCAACGCAACAATCTGAGCAATGTTGCGCGACAAGTTGCACGAATTTGTTGCTCGTATTACCGCACCTTTACGAGACGCGCACAGGATTGCGCTATTGCGCGCGCTCTACCACAGGAAACCCATTAAATCAAAACAATACGCGCGCGTATGAATATTTTTTTTTATTCATATATTATAAGTAGCCTAAAAAAAAATGGATGGGCTTCCTGTGGTGTCCTCATGATTTTATACCGCTGACTTGAAAAGGAACAAACCTTTCGATTGCCTTGTTGCTTTTGCTTTTCATTGAAGCTTCCTTCGCCTTCTGTCCTCTTTCCCTCAAGATGCTATAAAGTTCCTTGTCTCGTTCGAGGTGTTTTTGCAGCGTTGCCTCCCTTCTCTGAATGGCCTCATCTTCGACCCGTTGTCTTTGCTGTCGATGCTGCTCGTCCAGTTTGACTTTCCTAATCCATCGTCGATAGTTATTGAACTCCAGAAGATTACATCTGACGTAGCCGTCATCAGTTATGAAGCCTGGAATTAAGAAAGGATGTATTACTTGCTATGTAATTTATATGTTGGATGACCATGCATGTATATATAGTAGAGTTATTTTCGTACGAGTGTTACACGGAGATACGGTCACGGTACGGATTCGAAGACATCTATTCAACCAATCACAGCGCGCAAAATCATCGCTCAACCAATCAGAATGCTTGTACACGGCACGGTCTATTCAACCAATCACAGCGCGCAAAATCATTGCTCAACCAATCAGAATGCTTGGACACGGAACGGTCACCGCACGGCACGAACCGTGTCGTAACTACTTCCCACTCATACGTAAACGACTCTAAGAGAACTACAATCTAATAATCATTATAAAATAACTATGATATAACGCGCGATCTGATTGGCCAAAGGATGCGTATTCCGCGTGCTCTATGAGAGCACAGTGCACGCGCGCGCAGATATTCAAACATTTTTGCAACGAACAAAATTGAAAACTTGCTTTAAAATCATAATTGTATTTTATAAAAGAAATAGAAAACTCGGCAGCTGTGCTCTATCGAGTTATAGAAGCACTTGGGAATTGAAAGAAGACTCGAGAAGTGCTATTTCTTCATAAGTATACAACAAGAGAAAATAACGGATATCTTCTTTTCACAACTTGCCCATGCATAGAAGACCTGGGTTCGAACGAACTCACTATAGACATCATGCATGTGCCTTAGAGGCGTTAATTTTCGTATCAATGGGAATACTACTACTACCTTGCCGTATTGAAAGAGTTTGATTGGATGAGATGCATCTACACGCTTTTTGATTGGTTCAGAAAGGAAGCCATTTGAGTGTCACGGTACCGTAGGTTTCCCACTCATACGAAAACGACTGTATTGAAAGAGTTTGATTGGATGAGATGCATCTGCACGCTTTTTGATTGGTTCAGAAAGGAAGCCATTTGAGTGTCACGGTACCGTAGGTTTCCCACTCGTACGAAAACGACTGTATTGAAAGAGTTTGATTGGATGAGATGCATCTGCACCCGCTGGATTGGTTCAGAAAGGAAGATTGAGTGTCATGCGTCTGTACGAAAACATGTTTTTTTGCATCTTGGTTCAGAAAGGAAGCCAATTGAGTGTCACGGTTCCGTAGGTTTCCCACTCATATGAAAACGACTCTATTCCTTCACTAAAACTGTCAAAAACTACGAAACGTTTGTGGTACCTTTGTCAAGTAGTCCTCTCCTCATTGATGGATTCTGGAAATACTCCTTGAGATGTGGATCATGCAGACCGTTATAGGAAATGATGTTGTTATCACTGAGGTCAAAGTCGCCATATTCAGGCCTTTGTTGAAGCTGAAGAATAAAACTCGTTAGTTTTACCAAAAAAAAACTTAGTGGGCTGCAGGGGAAATTGGTGCAGAGCTGTTTTTTTCGTTTTGTTATTTCAACCATTTTCTTTCTTTCTTTTCCCAATGAATCATTTCATTCTTTCTGTCTCTCTTTTTCTGTCTTTCTCATTCTCTCTCCCTTTCTCACTCTCTTTCTCTTTCTCGCAAGATTCCTCTCTTTCTCCCTTTCTTCCCGTCTCTCTTTCTTTCTTCTTTCTTTGTTGCTTGCTTGCTTGCTTGCTCTCCAATTGAATTGCATTTTCGTTGTGGCAGTGTGCATGCGACTTTCTCGATTTTTATTCCACAAAAAAACGTCCAAACAAATACAGATTTTCGCAAGCCGCTTTTTGAATGCTTTATCAGTGCATTTAGCCGAACGAAGAAATGGTCTATGCACAATTATTGCATCCACTTCCGTTCTCAAACGCAAAAACTGCAATGCGGCATAACATAGCAACACAGTACGTTGCCAAGAATAGTCAATTTTGAGGCTCATTTCGCGCCAAGAAAACGCTAGATTCTTGCTTGATGAAGTGAGAAAAATAAAAAGACAACACCGAGTGTCGCAAAAAAACAGGAAAACAACAAGAGATGCAAGTTACAAGACGGATTTCAAACTGCAACCAACGCACCTTGCTTGACAACGTCGTCGTACAAAACACGATCGATCCCTGCGAGCCAGGAATTAGTGGAAACTTTGTGCCCAAACTCTCCAAACTCTCTTCGAAAACCCATGAAGGCTGGACCTGCACAACGTTTCCTTCTTCTACCACTTCAAATAATCGAGCGGCGGCGTCCATGTAGGATTCTAGCCCATTTTTGTGCAGTTTTTCTTTTGCAATGAAATGCCGGTAAAATTTGAAGTGAATGAACGAGAAAATTGCGCGCGCTCTCACTATGGCAACGATTAGCCTATGACATCATCGCATCGTAGACTCGTTTCCAAGCCAAATTTCTTGTTTGAATTTTTAAATGCTTGGGGGAAAAATGAAAGAACAAATAAAACAGAGAAATGTTGTCTATTTTTCAGCCTTTTAAGGTTTTATAATATGAATAAATTGTCGCTACCCGGGAAATTGAAAATTTCGACGAATGATTCACCACCCACTGGTGGGTAGTAATTTTCTTGGATCAATATCTGTTCCACCCCTCTCCCATTAGTAATCCATATAAGGAATCGGGCATTGCCTTGGCATTGCCATTTTGAAAATAGCGAGAAGAGAGGGCCCTGGGGATGAGGTTGCCATGTGCTTTCTACCGCGAACGCTGATTGGCTTTCGCCACGTGTGTAGTCAGCACTCCGAATTTTCCCTTCGTAAAAGAAGCTAACATTGTCGTAATTGTCTCGCTTTAATGCCCATTCTAAGCCCGTTTTGGCCAATTTAAAGCCTGATTCCCAAAGAAAGAGGTTTCATCAGATAATAAACTCACTCTAGAAGTTGTTAGAAATGTGAGAAAGATGCTAGCGATTCAAGAAGACGCGTGCGACTTGAGGTAAGTTGAGGCCAAATACTCACGGAAGCGTCTTCACGTGTTTTCTCTTACAACACTGGATTGTAGTGCCGTTTTCTCTTCATCTTTGATACCAAAGTCTACCTTTGCTAAAGGACTATCTTCCCTTGTTGTAAGCATATTCAAATGTGCTTAAATAATCGAGTTAGATGTAAAAGCCGCTCCTTTGAACATCGCTGGTAGTACAAGCCAAGCGCGTGTTCATAGACCCTTCGTGTTCACGTGCATCAGTGAATTTAAAACCCAGAATTCACGTGAACGTGTGTGGGGACTTATATATATGTCTTGTCTTTTGAAAATCATTTGACGGGTAAAGATATCAGTTCTTAGATGTCATGTATTTGAGTCCCAAAAGACTTCATAGAAGGCTCTGAGATGAACAACGTTCAAGTGTGACTATATAGAACGATTGGTCACGCTGGGTCCTATGAATTATTTATCTTTTCACAAACTTTTCCCGATCGATCTTTTTGGCTTTCAAAATTACTATAAAATCTAGATATTTAAGCCTTAAAACGACCATTTTTTAGAAAGAAATTGAGTGAAATGAACACACTTTGTTTGAAAAATTGTCATGTGTCGATTGCATATGAAGAATGAATGAAATGTAAGCTTACATTTGTACATACATTGTAAGCTTATATTAACCATTAACATAATCATTTGCTTGGTTAAAAACGATGTCTTAACCTTTTTTTTTCAACTTTTGAACTTACAATAAATGTATCTACAGCCCCAGTAATAATTAGATAAAATACTTTTCTTCGTAACATTCAGAATACATTTTTTATTTGGCCTAGTCAAGGTAGAAAGCATATGAGAAATTATTATATTATAAAATTATTATAAAACAAGGATTTTAATAATGCCTTGCTTTTTTGTTTCCTTTGCTGAGGTTATGACCCTGTGTCATGGTGCCTTGCATAAGTTTATACAAGGTATTTTCGTAGGAGACGCAAAATTATCAAAATGTGCAAGAATTTCAGATCGGAAGAAAATCTGAAGAATTTGGCATTGCATGGCCAAAAAACAGTATTGCTCGTTTGCAATCATTCCCTGGAGATTTAAAGTACAAAGACGCAGCAGCCATGCTGGAGGTACATGTACAAATGAGAGAAGCTAATGAGGAATGCTTTGTTATCGGGAACCAACATGGCCGCCATGACGTCACGTGAAAACCAGCAATAATTGTGTGCTGTTGTAAAGTCTAACTTACATAGTTTTACCAGGTGCATATATGAACAAAATCGAAACATTTGCGCAAGGCACCATGGACTTAGACACAGGACTGTGATCACAGTTTAGTGCATTCAATAAGAACCGCATGCATTTTATTATTATTATTATTATTGATTATTTGATTACCGGTATCAGTATCAGTATCATGTAATAACTACATTAGTCTATTGAAATGCTTACATTGCTTATTTTAAATCAATAGGACACTAGGGACATCCCCAGTGTTCGCCAAGGATTACTTTGTACCATGTACTTTGTACCATGTAATAACTACATTAGTCTATTGAAATGCTTGCATTGCTTATTTTAAATCAATAGGACACTAGGGACATCCCCAGTGTTCGCCAAGGATTACTTTGTCAACTGCGTTGCTGACTTTTGCCCTCCGAGTTTCTACGAGGAAGAGATTGCTGCACAAGTGAATGTACAATGGTAATTAAGCTTTCCGACTTTAACTGACTACAGTAGAACCTCCTGTAAGCGACCACTCAAAATGTCAAGTTTTGTGGTCGCTTACGAGAGGCGGTCGCTTACAAGAGGTTCCAACTATAGTGATTTGACTTGGAGCTGAACTTTTAGTATTTTGGAAAGCTGGTCACTTACGAGAGGAGTGGTCACAACCGGAGGTTCAACTGTATAATTTTGGGTTTGTTTGAAACTCCAAACCTTTGTTCTTGTAGCGTTGCAGAATTTGACGACAGAGATATACTGCACAGTGAATCCACTTATACTACAACTTCGTGCGGAACGTCTGTAACGTCTGATTTGTCCGAGGATAGCTATTTTGATAATGATGATGAGTTTGATCCATTTACTGAGAGTGACGTAAGTATATTGATCACTGATTATGTTAGGCTTTGCACATCAAAATCCTTGAATGCTGAATCTCTTGCATTACACGTACATCGAATCAGACTGGATCTTAATTGAACACATCTTTATGTTCTTATACTCTGTTATTGATTTCAGGATACTTTTCTGCTCGAAATTTCTCTAGACTTCAAGTACAACACATGGAGTGTTACAAAATAATAATAATATGTTTATTAAAAAAAAGTCATTCAATGTAAACAATACTAGAAGCATGCAAAGCACTGTGGGTGGGTCAGCCCCTTTAATTGAACACATCTTTATGTTCTGATATGAAACTACATGGAGTGTGCCGCGTAGCAATGGTAAGATATGAAACTACAATGATGATGATGAAAATAGTGGTGATGATGATGATGATGATGATGATGGTAATAGTGATGGTGATAGTGGTAATAGTGGTGGTGATGATGATGATGATGGTAATAGTGATGATGATGATGATGGTGGAAATTGACCCATCTTAAAATTACTTGAAATTGAGCTTAGTCTCACTTTCAAGATACAAAACAAAAGGAAAAAAATAGAATAACAAAACAAACTACTCCTGAATGTGAGACTAGGTAGAATTCTATGTATTTTTGAGATCGGTCAATAATTGTAATTTCTCCCATTGATTTACTCTCTATCACCAGATTCCATTAAGCAAAGTGACGACAGTTCAAACCAGAATATAAAAGATGTGTATGAAGACAACAACTCAGATATTGATGATACAGAAATCCTAGCATTTAACGAACATGGCCAGTATGATTCACCAAAGACTAACTCCAAATCTAGAAAATCAGAAAGCAGTTGTTGTGAGTTAAGGAAACGAATGGCTGGTCTCTCATGGTATGTACAAGGTTCGGTGTGGAATTAGTTAAGGACTACATAATTACATGTTACATAATAATAATTTCTCCTGCAAAGAAAGACAAAATGAAATGAAGGAAAGAACACAGCAATAAATACTTGTCTCTTAATCTGCTTCTTGTTCCATTTGTAGGAGTAACATGTCATCTGACGACCAGATGCAAACAGTAGAGTATCTAACCAGGATTGTATCATCTACACTTGGACTACGAGAACAATTAGATATTATTAGAATCATTAGTCCTGATGCTACGATATCATCTACAGATACTGAATTTTTTATAGGTAAGCAGTCGTACATGTAGGAATGAATGGGTAGATAAATGGATGGATGGATGAATGAATAGATGGATGGATAAATAATGATACATGTCGATGGATGGATAGATATATGGATGAATGGAGGGAAGGATGGATGGATGGATAAATGGATGGATAATGATGAATGATTGAATGGATGGATGGATAGATAGATGGATGAATGACTGAATAATGACTGATTAGAGGGATGGATGGATGGATGGATGGAAAGATAGATGGATGAATAATGACTGAATAAGGACTGATTAGAGGCTGGGATGGATGGATGGATAGATGGATGGATGAATGATTGATTGAATGGAGGGAGGGAAGGATGCATGGATAGATAAATGTAGATAGATGGATAGATAGATGGATGAATAATGACTGAATAAGGACTGATTAGAGGGATGGATAGATGGATGAATGATTGATTGATTGAATGGAGGGATGGATAGATAAATGTAGATAGATGGATGAATAATGACTGAATGATTGATTGAATGGAGGGATAGATGGATGGATGATACAGTGCATACTGTAGAGATGGATGAGTAAGTGAATGGATGGATGAATAGATGAAGGAATGGATGGGATAGATGGTTGATATACATGTAATGTATATGTACATGTAGAGAAATCAGATAATGCTACTGAACTGATGAATGAATGGACTGATAAGTGAATGAGTAAATGGGTGAGCAAATAAATGGACAAATGTACATAAATGTATGCATGGTTAGTACATGTATATAATAAATTGATTATTTGATAAGTAAATATGTGAATTGATGGACATGTGACTTATGATTCTATCTTATAATCATTTTCAGATCTTGATGCATTTAATGATGATAAATTCCAAAGATTAAAACTGTACATCAGTGAACATGTGTTAAGTAGTGACTGCAAGAAATGCTTAGGTAAGTAATTATTATTATTACTTTTAATGAACTGAGAAATACCACATATGGCATTATGGCATGTTTTACCAAAAATATGGCATGTTTTACCAAATATATGGCATGTTTTACCAAAAATATGTCATGTTTTACCAAATATGTCATGTTTTACCAAATATGGCATGTTTTACCAAATATGGCATGTTTTACCAAATATGGCATGTTTGACTAAATATGGAATTTCAATTTGGTTACCCATTATGTCATACTGAATTAGAACAGATTTAGATCCATAGTCACAGATGAGTGCTAATATTCCTCTTATCGCTCAACCAGAATCAAGACAGAAAAGAGGTCAAAGTAAAATGTCTCCATCTTCACATCCTAAGTATTCTAAGGTAAGATTATATTTCTACGGCTTTCACACGTTGCACTGTCATTGTACACAATGGAAGGCAATGGTTCTAGAACTGGAGTTAGTGGCCATAACAGTTAAACAGGGACCGCAGAGATGGGGGCTTTGGTCCCCCTACTTTTAGCCAAAATGTTTGTCACAATACATTGTTGTCTGATATATATACTAGTCTACTAGTATATCCGGTCCCCCAATGAGGGTTTATCACATAATTTCAAAACTCATAGGACAAACAAATGATTATCATAGCTGGAAAGAGCTCGTTGAAATTAGTAAAAATGTGAAGTTTGGAAAAGATTGCTCCACAAATTACGAAGATATGAATTTTCAGTGGTACTGACTTTGGTTCGCAAAGGATTATGGTCAAAATCGAAATTTTGTTTGAAAACCTTTGTTGGAGGCAAGAGTTGCCTCCAAGCGTACTTTCCATAGGTTTTCATATAAAATTTCGATTTTTGAAAATTCATATCTTCGTAATTTGTGGAGCGATCTTTTCCAAACTTCACATTTTTACTAATTTCAACGAGCTCTTTCCAGCTATGATAATCATTTTTTGTCCTATGAGTTTTGAAATTACATGATAAACCCTCATTTCAAGGGTGCCCCGTGGTCCCTGTTCAAAGGCACTGATTCTGTAGTATCGGAGCTTGCCATCTTCAAATGAAATCTCTGCAATAGTCAATAATAAATTGCTAAATATAAGTTATTGATAGACCAAGTCTAATTCTAATGTTATAATTACTAGAGGAAAGCAGCCAAGCCTTTGACTACTAAGCCAGTATCTAAAAAGTCCAGGAAAAGTAAAGGACTTTTGTCAAGAATTCACAGACAAATGGAAAAGGAGAAACGAAGTGGTCTGTTCAGCAAGGAAGAGGTGAGGAAAGAGATTCTTTGGTTTTAGTTGCCTTATGCAACAACCAGTTGAAAGATCTGTGCAAGAACACAAGTGACTTGTGATCATGATACAAATTCTCCTTTGGAACTTAACATTCCTAGAGGAGAATTTAGATTTTGATCTGAGATCGCGTGTGTTAATATCAGCCAATCGGTCAAAAGTCAAAAGTTAATATAATAAACAGAATAATGCATGGACACTTGAGATATGAAATTTATCTTCTCATGTTCAAACTATCCTTGTTTCGACTTCTATCCATTCCATGTAGCTCTCTGTAGCTTTAAATACCCTTAATACGGAGCATTGATGGAAGGAGGGGGTGAGGGGTGCACCGTCTCCCCTCTGGTAGATTAGCGTCAGCTAAAGAGACTACGGACGTTAAATCAGTCCTTTACTTTACTTTTTTTTAAGCTAAATATCTCACTCGTTCAATGCATTCATTTGTGAGTGAACTCTCCTCCCTGTCCCCTCCCCTGCCCTCCTACAACCATGCAGTCTAATGATTCATAAGATCTTCAGTTCTTTGTAAGCCAACTTATCTATTTTTTGGTTTCTACAGGTTGTATCGTTAAGCAGAAAGCCCACCCTATCAGAATGTGAAGAAGACCTAGAGGTCGACATTCTATGTTAACTACAAAATAATTTACAATAAAATAGAGCATTGGATTGCAGGCTGCCATTGGCCTTCAGATCTAAATATGCCTTCCTTGTTGGAAACTTAGGTTCTTGGGCTTCCTGTGGAATCAAAAAGTGAGAGAAGACTGGGACCTAATGCTTGAACAATTTCACTTCCTGTTATTTGAAAGCCACAGGAAGCCCAGTAGAACGTTAGCTGTGATGGAAGCTGCATGTTAGGCAAATTAATAAGAATATTTATGTAATTGGAGACATTTTCAAAAACAAATAATAGCGTCTGATCAATCTGCTGTTCTTAAAAAGAACAATCCTTTGCGCGCGTTAAACGCTTTCTAAATTTTTCATAACAGATAACTTTGTGGGCGAGTGGTACTGACTTTGGTTCGCAAAGGATTATGGTCAAATATACAGCCGCCATTTTGTTTCTGTAAAAACAAGACCGACCGCTGGCGTTAGAGCTTTATTGCGAATGTCTTGCACTAGCAATTGAAGGGCTCCCTGCAAGAACAACGTAAGTGATCTTTGATCAAAATCTAAATTCTCAATATTTGGATCTCAAAGGAGAATTTGGGTTTTGATCACAAGTCACATTGTTCTTGTTATGTAGGGACCCCTTCAATTGCTTTGGATAGTGGTCGACGGAATGACAAACCGTGTATCACTGGGCGTAATATGGCCATCAATTTGGTTGCAGTGTGTGTCTACAAATGATGCGTTGAGTAATTGTAAAGTACAATGTACCATACGAGAGTAGAACACGCTGCAACCGTGCAAATGACAGCATGCAATGTAGCGCTGGCCAGCGGTCTCTATCTTACCCTTTTCTCGGAATCTCGTTTGGTTAAAGAAGGAAACAAGGTCCCAACAAATGAATAATGAAGGACGAAAAAAATGCTTTGAGTTAGAGAAACGATACGTTGTAGGTTTGGAGGGAACAAGTGTCTACCATCTTGCTTTGCGCGGAACTATAAGGAGATTTATATGTCAGTAACATGTACAGTCATGAAATACAAGAACTAATGGTCGAATTGGAAGAATAATATTGTGGAATGGAACAAAAATACGACCAGGAAATACCTTGAATTTTCAGTAATCTTGATACAGTTTGAACCTGGGTTTTTTTCAAGTGCGCTCGCAAAGCATGATGGGAGATAGAGGGAAGAGAAACTCTGAATTGAAATACTTGCAAAAATGTTGAAATAAAAATGCTCTAAAATAATGTGGACTTCTCGAGTGTTGATTTGCCTTGATGATATGAACACCTTGGTAGCGATGGTTCCCAGTCTTTCCGTTCGTAAAATTAGCGAAACGACTGGTAACTAGCCTGATTTTCCAACGGTCAGCGGTCCTCGGCTATATGAAGTCTAAAATCACACAGATAATCGATCAATAAGGTGATACAGTCATTCTCAAAAAGGTTGTCCAGATGAAAAGACTACAATACTACAATAAAGTCACGTGATTCATTACGTATTCAATTTCCTCGCGTGGAATTTCAATTTGAGATGCAAAAGTACACGGCATTGTGAGAACTGAATGTAATGGCGCAGGTATCAACTCCCAGTTCCGCGCGCAGAAATTGAAAACAATGAATCACGTGACTTTATTGTAGTATTGTAGTCTTTTCTTCTGGACAACCTTTCTGAGAATGACTATAATCGGGATAAAATCGCATGCGCAATGAACTTTATTCTTAAACTCCGAACTGCATATCACTAAGACGTCAAATCAAAACAATCTATTGTTTAAACACTAAGGACTGTGGCGGATTTAGGGGGGGGGGGGGTTCATTGGGTGCCCGTGCACCCCTCCTTGCTGCCCAGGAACAATACAATAATACGATTTTTTTTTAATACAAAAAATCGGTGCGCGTAACATTTCCTTCTGGAGTGAACCCCCCACCTCAAAATCCTAGATCCGCCCCAAAAGGATCATGGTCTCCTTATATTAGCGACTTGCAGCGATTAGAATAGTCCAGTCCCAGACTCACTTTCTATCCGCTCCGACAAGCTGAAGTCGCGGAGGAAAGAGAGTCCACTATAACTTGCATGCGCATGGCAGCTTAGCATCCAGGCGACCACCACAAATATGTGGTGGTCGCCTGGTTACAAAGCCTGTCTGATCTCCAAAATGGCGGAGGCTCCAGTAAATCCTAGTTTAATAATTTAATAATAATTTAATATTTATATTGCGCAGTTTCTCAGTTCTGTATGAAAAAGCGATATCATTCAAATTTTGGGAAGAATTTCATCGATTCCGTGAAGTTTTCCCTCGCAAAGAGTAATTATAATATTGTTCCAAAGTTTAATTTGAACAGCTCCAAGCCATTTATCAAGTGACTCGTGGGAAGCCGGATATTTTTGTTAATTTGAGTACGGGCTTTGGAAAGTCCCTGAGTTATTACTCGGGCCCTTCCGAAGGAAGCCCGAGTTAGAAAATACACTTTTTTTTTTTTTTTTTTTTTTTTTTTTTTTTTCAGGTGATGGAATGAAGAAAAAATGCGAAGAATGCGATGTATTTGATCCTATCGAGTTTCAAGATTTCTCATCATAGATCTTCAAGCTATTAAGTTCAGGATTGTAGTTGATCATTCCACGATGAAGCTAAGGCGCGTTTGCTTTTGTTATAAATGAAACGACATCTTTCAGAGTGGGCCCACACGAATAGCCGTATGCTTTTGTCTGTGAAATGAGCCTGTTTAAAGCCCGTGTTTTATCGGCTGTTCTATAACGCCTTTCCACGAACTCGAACTCATATCCAAAAATGAATTGAGACAAAGGCGATCGAGCAAGGTCAATGTTCGAAAATCCGTGTTCTTTTCAGTAAGATGACAGTTGTAAAGTGATCCTTATCTGAGTCATACATCTATTACGCGACCTAATTTTAGAACCGTTGATTTAAAACCGAATTTCCACGCTCAAAACAGGTCAGTGAACGGCAAAAATACAATCGAAATCAAAACGTCCTTAGATTTTAGGGATCTATTACAGAAGAAGACGCTCAATGACGAGGGAGACTTGTGTCTGACTCATAGATAAAGATCTCCGCGGACTCTTGTTATAATTAAACTCACGACCAACGCCGTACAACGGTCATGTATAACTCCATCTATTGACAGAAAGCTATATGTACAGAAGTCATGCAAACAGTCGAGCCAGTCGAGTTATTTTCAGTAACTCATGATGGATGTTTATTTTATTCCACGTTTGAAAAATTCAGAAGGAAAAGGAATCGTAAAAATCGTACTTCAAAACTACATCAAAGCATTTAAGGCAAGCAAGGTCAATGTTCGTAAATCGAGATCGTATAGCCCTTCATCTGGCAGACATATAGTCTCCCTCGTCACGCAACTGTCAGTCATTGTCAGGTCTCTCCTCACGCAACTGACATTGTCCTTTTCATAAGCCCGAGTGTACGCTCATTGAGCGTCTTGTTCTTTATTAATCTGCATGCGCTGTCATTCCATTTTACTGATTTTGACAGCTCCACGTGAGGTAAACAAATCACTGGCAATATTACATTGCGGGCTTTGAAAATAGACAAAATCGGCTGACGCAATGCATGTTTACATTCTTTAATCCAATTCAGCTTGTATGAGGGAACTGTATACACCAAATTGAAGAATCGTTGTCAGGTTCAAAATCATTGAACATAGAAGCTGAGACCGAAATAGCTTATGGGAGATATGTTAATTAGATGCATGTTGACTATGTTACCTGTTTTGCAATCAGAATACAAAAATGCATATCTTGCATCTAATTAACATATTTCCCATAAGCTATTTCGGTCTCAGCTTCTATGTTCTATGATTTTGGTGCCGGTATTTTATTAATACAGAAACCATTACAAGGTCTTACAACCACAATGACGTTATTTGTAGAGCGAAAAAAACATTAATTGACCTAAGCGCTTTAGAGTGCAAACATAGTACTATTACCAAATAGTACTAGTAGTGTTATCTCCATTGTTTTCTATTGTTTCATCAGTGCTATTTAGTACTAATTTAGTTAGTACTGTTTCACGGATCTATTGTTCGCACTCCGACAAGACTAAAAGGCAGTGAAAATGCTAACAAAACAAGTTCCATTTTTAGACACAAATTGTTAATAGATCAAATACGAGAAACAGTGTTTCGTCCGACATCTAAACACCGAGAAACGTGTTGAATAAAACGAGGTGCAGCCGAGTTTCTCAGTTTTAGCCCATTTCGAGGTGTTTGGCATCCTCGGGAACCCAGGAGTATATTCTGTCGCTCGTTACTCGTTCCCAGAGAAATACCCCTGGGAACGAAGTCTGTTGGAGATTGTTCCGGAAGTAAAAATTCAAAATGGCGGCTGTCCTATTCAAACCAGAAATACTTGATACCAAGAGAAAATGAGGTAAGAGAAGGAATCCCTGGTACCCCATCATGTGCCCCGTTAATTCTATTTTTAGATCGAAGCTATTTTTAGCTTTAGTTACCATGCCCGCGCTCTTGACTTGTAGAATTTTAAAATACTCAATACCTAGCTTACATTGGTTTTTCAGTTTCAAAAACTTTTTATTTTTTGCCATTACTGCGATTCTCAGTATTATGCGAACTCAGACATTCAAGCAGTCGGCTGGAACTTGGTTTTTCGCTGCCGTCAATCGACATAAAAAATCAGTAAACTTAAAAATATAAGTCAGAAGACCCACCAAATGGAAACCAAATATGATTTTGAGCTAAATTATGGATCATTTGGTCGAAGAATGTATTTAGTTTTGAATTCGTTTGAGTTTTGAATTTGATTGACGGGTAGCGAAAAACCAAGTTCCAGCCGACTGTTTGAATGTCTGAGTTCGCATAATACTGAGAACCGCAGTAAAAAGAAAAGCAAAAGACTACACAGCTTCTTCTGCTCCAAGATAACAAAGCAGTGGGTCGCACGATTTCTATGATGTTTACATGCAAAGTCTGCACTGAATAAAAATACAAAACTGAGCGCAACAATATCGTCAACTCTCTGAGAAAAGGCCACAATTTAATTCTCTAAGATTCATTGAAGGATTTTACGAATAATCAGGCGAATTGAGCAAAATTAAGGTGCTACAAATATAAAGTACACAACGATCAAAGTCAAAGCAATCACGAAAACAAACTCTAAAGTTAATGTGGTCTTACCGGCACTTGTATTCAACAATTACGAAGTCCAAGCGTTATTCTCAGGTTGGAAAACACGAAGGAAACTTTACAAGAGCCAACATCACCAAAACCTTGAAGCACCAGCCATATTGTGGACATGAAAATTTAATTCAACCATCTGCAGTCCTACAAGACGGCGGCTACAACAAAACGACTCCTTGGTCGGTTTTCTCTGTCGAAGGACATGGCAAACTGAAGCTGTTTTCCTCTATTTAGAATCGTCTCAAGTGTCCCAAATTCACAATAATTTCAGTCAAATCCCAAAAGGATAATTTGGTAAAATCCTTTATTGAGTTTTCGAAGTAAAAATTTGTAAAATGTTCGAGAAAGTTGAGAAGATTTTCTTCGCTCAATTTTGACTTTTCATTTCAAAGCCGTGCGTAACGGCATGCGCGACCTCGCCTTATATGATCTGACCAATCACGTTCCGTTCTAAAGATAGATTGATTCTAAAAATAGAATTAACGGGGCACATGATGGGTCAAGAGCCCAATACCAGGGATTCCTTCTCTTACCTCATTTTCTCTTGTTGATACTGATTGGTCGACCATATAAGGTCGACCAATCAGAAACGAGAGTAATTTTGACTTCCGGAACAAGTTCCAACAGACTTCGTTCCCAGGGGTATTTCTCTGGGAGCGAGTAACGAGCGACAGAATATACCCCTGGGTTTCCGAGGATGGGTGTTTGGAAGATGAAGATGAAACACACTTTCTCGTGTTTGATCTAGCTTCTCAAACCATGAATAATTCTTGGAGAAATTCAAGGTTTAAGTTGACCAAGAGTTTGAGAACGGTATAGACTGATAAAGCCTAACTATAAACCAAGTCGTTTTCGTTTGAAAACGCATACATTTCGATTGGTCAGTTTGCAATGGCAATGGTAGATCGCTGATCGTTATCATCGAAAAACCGTTCAAATAAAAAAATGATTAAAATCGAAAATGCATTTGTGTGAACGGGGCCTAAGAGACGGAGATCAAATGTAATTAATTAATCGTGGAATACTTTGTAGTACTGAATTTCTATTGAAACCCTGAGAGATTTTCAGATTATTTATAACACAAGAAAATATATTACCAAATGTGCGAATAAAATGTAAACTGAAACATTTCTAAAAAAATTTGATCAAATATTTCCAAACATCATATTCATTTGACAAAATTGCTCAGTTGAATTTGCTATAATTACTGAATTGAACGTGCATCTAAAGTAATCATTTTCGTTTCGCGTTGGCGTCCCAAACAAACAACAACAAAGCCGTGCACATTCAATAAAGTCATTTGACAGACATTGAATCAGCTTCAGCATTACTGAAATATTGGTGAAAAATCCATTCAAAAGCCATTCAGTTTCGCACAAAAGACTTCATTAATAAGCTGATAACGCAGCAAATAAAGGGCCATTATTCAAACTATGTAATAAAAGTATATAAAAAGAGGAAATGAGGAAATAAACGAATTCAGTTTCTCGCCTGGACAAATTTGCACGCAAATAAGAAGTCAACACAACCGGTCTTTTGAGGTTGAACATAAACGTAAAGTTAACCTGAAGTGAAGGACACATCTAAGAGGTAAGTTAGTGGGGTTGTTTTTCCAAAATATATTTATTGTTTGGTTTGAGAAGATTATAAGATAAAGAGAATAAAATCTCGGTGTTTTCATAGCGATTTCGCTAAGTGTTCAAGTGCACTTTTTTTTATTATATTCATTTATCATGTAATAGGAAGTCCGAATATCCGAAATACGTATATCGACTTCTGACTTGCAAGTAAAGCTGAAAGCTTCATTATGCTAAGTGCGATAAATGACAGGACTTTAATATTGAGTCCTTTTTCAGTCGTGAATTGGATTGAATTCAATGTGAATAGTAGATTATATAAAACACTTGTACTGTTTGCTCATTCATTTACAATCGCAAATACATAAAGGATTAACATTTATACTGATGTTAATACCGAAGGCCAAAGGCGGAATAAGAGAGAGGATACACAAGTAAGTGCAATTTGAACAGAATAATCAACATTTTATATCAACATGAATTCTTGTGGGGTTTTTTTTATGGTCTTCATCGGACTTGATAATGAATTGTAACTAAATGAATAATGTGAATGGATGGATGGATGGATGGATGGATGGATGGATGGATGAATGAATGAATGAATGAATGAATGAATGAATGAATGAATGAATGAATGGATGGATGGATGGATGGATGGATGGATGGATGGATGAATGAATGAATGAATGAATGAGTGAATGGATGGATGAATGAATGAATGAATGAATGAATGAATGAATGAATGAATGAATGAATGGATGAATGAATGGATGAATGAATGAATGAATGGATGAATAAATGAATGGATGAATGAATGAATGAATGAATGAATGGATGAATAAATGAATGGATGAATGAATGAATGAATGGATGAATAAATGAATGAATGAATGAATGGATGAATGAATGAATGAATGAATAGATGAATAAATGAATGGATGAATAGATGAATGAATGAATGGATGAATAAATGAATGGATGAATGAATGAATGAATGGATGAATAAATGAATGAATGAATGAATGAATGAATGAATGAATGAATGAATGAATGAATGAATGAATGAATGAATGAATGAATGAATGAATGAATGAATGAATGAATGAATGGATGAATGAATGATTGTAGATAATTATGTATTGGTATCAGTGCAATACAAACAAATCTCTTGTCAGCAAAACTCAAATTCATCTGATCCTATAATACAATATCCCGGCGATAAACAACGCTCCTCGATCGAGGCCCACTCCCAAAGGTTCAATTAAGTTCAAAGGTTTTTACATGTATCACACAATATTTTAAATAGTGGAAGGTTGCAGGAGAACAATCCAAAGGGTTAAAATTAAGGATCCTGTGCAGTCAAGTACTGTGTAACAGCAGATAGACAGCAAAGTGAACTAAACATAAAAATATTAAATTTACATAGAGATAGACAAAATAGAGCGCATTTCCGTACACATGTTTTTGCGACGCCAGATGGCACAGGTCAGAATTCGAAAAGCAACTTCTTTCGCCGCAATGTAATTTTAAGCTCAACAACAGGATGGCTTGGCTGAAGTGATGAAAAGGTACCGGGAACTCAAAACAAAATATTTATTATTCAACAATGAGTTTTTCCGCAGTAGATTTAGTTCGATTGACCCTATTCCAGAATAGGAATACACGGAATAAACACTTGGATGCTTTTATTTTAACACATTTAAAATTACAAACTGTTCCTTGTAACTTTATTATGATACAACAAGGAATCGTTTCATTTTAGAGTGGACAGTAGCTGCGCGACAGCGATTTAGGGATGTTATTCCGTGTATTCCTATTCTGGAATAAGGTCAATCGAACGCACCCTTAAAGGGGAACTGAAGGCAAAACTTATTTTCGCAAGGAAGTTAGATATGTCTTATTAGCATTACTTGAGTATTAACTTTTGTAAATCGTTCTTAGATATCAACATAATTTACGTTCAATATGGAATATATCATCCGCCATTTTGCCGTTTTACCGTCGGCTCAGATCATTTTGTTTGTGACGTCGTTTATGGGGAATATTAAATACCGTTCACATCAACATTCTCTCGGGTACAAGAAAATACAATGTACTTATAATTACTCTGTATTGTAACTGCACTTTCCCTTGGGATAGGTGACGTCTATTATGGGGAATAATTACTGAAGTGAGCCGCTGATCATTTCAGCGGTAATCTATGTCTTTTTACAATTAAAACTCAAGTTTCTTCTCCATAAAAATAAAAACAATAGACCTTTTTACCGATACGGCGGCCATCTTGAATTATGGGATGCCCAGGGTGCAAGCTAGTAATCATTTGGCCCTGAAAAACTGCGAAAACCTAATTTAAAGCAATAAATTTGTACAAAATTATACTGAACAATACACAACACATGTAGATAGTAAGCCATACAACACTATGGTTAGAGTGAAATAGAAAAATAATATATTGACGCGACTCCACACTCTACAGTTTTTGGGTCATTTGCACCCTGAGCATCCCATAATGTTTTAGCCAAAACAATAG
This sequence comes from Actinostola sp. cb2023, assembly GCA_033675265.1. Lineage (NCBI taxonomy): Eukaryota > Metazoa > Cnidaria > Anthozoa > Actiniaria > Actinostolidae > Actinostola > Actinostola sp. cb2023. Next base: position 152,595 of record JAUJYZ010001520.1, read on the forward strand.
AATCCAAAATGGCCGCCGTATCGGTAAAAAGGTCTATTGAAAATTATTTCAGAAAATGAATGTACACAACATTCTCTTTGTTTTTTATATTGAAAGATAAATTTAGGCTACTAACAGTTCTCCTTATTCGTACTTAATTTCGCGAGGCTTTAAGTTCGAGATTTTCGTGATTTAAAAAAAATCGCGAAATTAAAGCCTCGCGAAAAAAAAGGCTCGCGGACTTTAAACACGCGAAATATAATACCCAGAGAAAAAAATACATATCGAAACCATTTAATCAACATGAACAATAAACGTTATTGGTTTGAAAACGACTTATTCAACAACATAATACTACCATTTGCAACTGAGCAACCGTATAGCGTAAACTTTTTTGGCTGTTTTAGCTACAACTTTATAACGTCTAGTTAGTTTAGTTGACGGTCATCTTGTTCCTGTTTGCATAGAAATAAGTTGCTTTTTTAAATAAAAAATAAATGTTGTTGACACCGCTTCCGCAAAATTTAATGCTCTTTTTTCATTTTCTCTTATCGAAATCGCGAAAATAAAGCCTGGCCTCGCGAAATGCTGTCTTAACAAAATCGCGAAATTAAGGGTGCGTTCGATTGACCATATTCCAGAATAGGAATACACAGAATAACATCCCTAAATCGCTGTCACGCAGCTACTGTCCACTGTAAAATAAAACGATTCCTTGTTGTATCATAATAAAGTTACAAGGAACAGTTTGGAATTTTAAATGTGCTGAAATAAAAGCATCCAAGTGTTTATTCCGTGTATTCCTATTATGGAATAGAGTCAATCGATAATAATAATAATAATAATAATAATTTATTCATATTGCGCAAATATCAATCGTAAATTTTTTTTCAAATGCGCATTACAATGGTATGCAATAATAAAATAATAAATAATAATAAATAAATAATAAATAATAATAAAATAATAATAAATAAATAATAAATAATAAAAAATAAAATAAAATAAAAATATGGAAATATAATGATAACATAACTTTGAAGAAAAGATATATATATATATGTACATAAATTATCCCTTATAAAAATGCTTTTTTAAATAAAAACGTCTTTAAAACCCTCTTTAATACTTCCAACCCATTAGACATAACAACACAGTTTTGTGGAGTAATGGGGAATGGGAATTAGGTCTCCATCTGCTACCGCAGATCCATGCTCCCCGCATAATTGGCATACTGGTCAGTGCATGACAAAGAGAGGTGATTATCCTCTCTCCAGGGGTGATAATCCCTCGGGTCACCGGGGTGTAACTCACATACTACCCCTACCGATGATAATCCCCTGGGTCGCTGAGGGGTGTAACTCACATACAACCCCTACTGAGGGTGATAAGGGTGTAACTCACATACAACCCCTACTGAGGGTGATAAGGGTGTAAATCACATACAACCCATTACTTCATTGTTCCCATGGCAACTGAGTCAGAGGGGTGATAATCCCCAGCTATATAATAAACCATAAGTCTATGGGGCAAAAGTGACCAGTATGGGAGCACCTAATCCCCAACCCGTGATTTTATTAAAACATACTAAAATAAAGCTCTGCTACATCATTGAGCATGAAGTTAAAAAATATAGTTGACATTGTCCATCTCCTGCCATTGCTGAGATTGTCAGAGTTCATGATGTCCATATATGAAACCGCTATTGGCTGCTTATAACTGTACCTATCTCGGCTTGTGCTATACTATCTATTTATCATAATATTATTATTACCTTATTACTAGTTGTGCAATATGCTACTAGAACAAAAGGGGAGGGTGGGAGGGAATTACGTGTATATCGATAGCTGTTTTGATCAGAATGAATGACTGCAGTCGACAACACAAACATCACAACATGGACTGACAGCCTGGCATGCTGTGTCATGATTGGCTGGTACAATTAAACCATGCCAGAACATTGTGATACCATAAGTGACCCTTGTACCCTTGTAATTGTCCTAATAGTATATTGCATTACAGTGTTTACTTTGAACAACACATTATTACTGATTATTATTATTATATATATATATATATATATATATATACATATAGTAATGATTTGGATGCGTTTACTCTTTGGCTTCCATGGTTTATTACATACAATACTGTTTCGTACAGGTCGCGGTGTTATTGCGAACCTGCACTCTTCAGTGCATATTTATGCACTGAAGAGTGCAGGTTCGCAATAACACCGCGACCTGTACGAAACAGTATTGTATGTAATAAACCATGGAAGTCAAAGAGTAAACGCATCCAAATCATTACTATATGTATAACCGCTCTACTGTACAGTATAGAGCACTCTAGCGACACGGATAACAAGCTTCATTTGAATCTATTCATTTATTTATCATAATCTTTTTCTTTTTCTTTCTTTTTTTTTCTTTCTTCTCTTTCTTTTTCTTTCTTTCTTTCTTTCTTTCTTTCTTTCTTTCTTTCTTTCTTTCTTTTCTTTCTTTCTTTCTTTTTCTTTCTTTTCTTTCTTTCTTTCTTTCTTTCTTTCTTTCTTTCTTTCTTTCTTTCTTTCTTTCTTTCTTTCTTTCTTTTCTTTCTTTCTTTCTTTCTTTCTTTCTTTCTTTCTTTCTTTCTTTCTTTCTTTCTTTCTTTCTTTCTTTCTTTCTTTCTTTCTTTCTTTTCTTTCTTTCTTTTTTTCTTTCTTTCTTTCTTTCTTTCTTTTTTCTTTCTTTCTTTCTTTCTTTCTTTCTTTCTTTCTTTCTTTCTTTCTTTCTTTCTTTCTTTCTTTCTTTCTTTCTTTCTTTCTTTCTTTCTTTCTTTCTTTTTCTTTCTTTCTTTCTTTCTTCTTTCTTTCTTTCTTTCTTTCTTTTTTTCTTTCTTTTTCTTTCTTTCTTTCTTTCTTTCTTTCTTTCTTTCTTTCTTTCTTTCTTTCTTTCTTTCTTTCTTTCTTTCTTTCTTTCTTTCTTTCTTTCTTTCTTCTTTCTTTCTTTCTTTCTTTCTTTCTTTCTTTCTTTCTTTCTTTTTCTTTTCTTTCTTTCTTTCTTTCTTTCTTTCTTTTATTTTTTATTTCTTTATTTATTTATTTATTTATTTATTTATTTATATTTAATTGTATTTAGATCTTAGTTTTATATTTACAGTACTTTAGATTTTAAGTCTCCCCGATTAGTAGGGCACTTGTGCCCAGCTAGAAGATTTATTGAGACATTAATAAAGTTATTATTATTACAAAGCCTGCTTTGTTGCTGGTCAATTATTAGTTTACATTCCATTGAATCTAATATGCGTCTATTTAATTAAAGCTAATGGTTGTATTATTAACTTTAATTTATATGAATATAAATTGACTTAAAAATGTCAACTGAAGAACTATAACGTAATGATCTACGCACGAAATCAGATAAGTACGAATAAAGTAGTCATTTATTATAATAAAAGTGATTAACTCTGGCTTAAACTGATAGTCATTTGATTAATTCAATCAGTGATTTGCTTGTATAATTTAAATAAAAGACCGTCAGTTTGTATCAATATTTTTATTTCCTAGTTATTTTTTTTGGTGAAATTATTGCGCCACAATTTATAGTACGAACACATATGAAATCTTGCTTTATTTCTAGCAATAATTTATGACTCAATTCCAATAGTTGTTTGTAGGTCGTGTTGTAATTCATAATAAGTAAATGCTTGTTTCATCGACCTTGAGTTTATTTTTGAAATATAAACCGAGCTTTCGAGCTACGCGCTCATCTTCAGGGTTACAATGTGTATGTTTGCTCACGCATCCCGTTAGTTTTTTCAACGTTGTAATGACGCCTACATACACATTGTAACCCTGAAGATGAGCGCGTAGCTCGAAAGCTCGGTTTAATCAAAAATAAACTCAAGGTCGATGAAACAAGCATTTACTTATTATGAATGACTCAATTGTTCAGCTGGACCAGATCAAAGCCTAAGGATTCAATACTTCTGAAGCTTATTCAACTCAGTACCGTCTGAAACTCTAGTAGATGGTCTTCAGTTTTTGGAATATTGCGTATTTCTTGTTTTCGCGTTTTTTTTTGGATCGGAATGTTGAAAACATCTGGCGACTGGTATATCGGCTGATAATGTCCGCGGCTGAGAGATGGTCCGAAAAAATGAACAGTTGGCCGAGAAACGAAGCTTCGAGGGCAACTGTGATATTTTGAGGATCATCTCTAAGCCAAGGACATTATCTGCCGTTATAACCTATCGATAAATTTTCGCGCGCGCCCATTGGTTAAAACAGGTCACGTGGTACGATTTCACTGGACGGATGTCAGGTAATACCCCCCAGTTTTGAGATGATATCCCCCACTTTGGAGAAAAAGGAAATTATTTGAACTTTTTTAAGACTGCATGTAGTGTATTTTTAATAGGTAAATTAGCTTGTACAACATACATGTGGTGTACTAGTTGTTCCTTTTTGGGGATTTTAACGTCGATACGACAGGTATTTGAGGTATTTTTATAATTTTTCGATCCTTAAAACTACGAACAAACGTCAAAATCGGCGCCCAAAAAGTCACTCAAATAAAACCCAAAATATGAAGAAAACCACTCAAAAAGCTTCAAAAACTATCAATCTTTTATTTTCGAATACGTTTTTCGAAGTTTATACATGAAAAGATCTCAAGCGGAACGGATATTTGAACTCGATGAAACTTGTTTTCTTCGTCCGTCATTTTGTTTCGGTTTCTTCAACATTGAAGTCGACGTAGAACATTTATCGAAGGGTTATAAAATAAATAAACCCCTTTCTGGCTTACTGGTATATCGGCTGATAATGTCCTTGGCTTAGAGATGGTCCTCAAAATATCACAGTTGCCCTCGAAGCTTCGCTTCTCGGCCAACTGTTCATTTTTCGGACCATCTCTCAGCCGCGGACATTATCAGCCGATATACCAGTCGCCAGAAGGGGTTTATTTACTAAATATACCTGTAAGCCAGAAAGGAGTTTATTTATTTTATAACCTTTCGATAACTTTTTTACGTTGACTTCAATCCGTGAAGAAACCGAAACAAAATGATGGATGAAGAAAACACAAGTTTCATCGAGTTCAAATATCCGTTCCGTTTGAGATCTTTTCATGTGAAAACGTCTAAAAAAGTATTCGAAAATAAAAGATTGATAGTTTTTGAAGCTTTATGAGTGTTTTTCTTGATATTTTGGGTTTTATTTGAGCGAGTTTTTGGGCGCCGATTTTGACGTTTTGTTCGTAGTTCAAGTATCGAAAAATTATAAAAATCACCTCAAACTACCTGTCGTATCGACGTTAAAATCCCCCAAAAGGAACAAGTACACCACATGTATGTTATATACAAGCTAATTTACCTATTAAAAATACATTAGTCTTAAAAAAGTTCAGATAATTTCAATTTTCTCCAAAGTGGGAGATATCGATCATCTCAAAACTGGGAGATATCCAGTGAAATGGGTTATAAGTTTCCATATACATATACGATAGTTGAATCGCGATGCGAACATATTTTACCAAATGCTACTGAATGCCGTTATGGCTATCTTTATCCAAACAAAATTAAATATTTGAGTTGGCTGTGTTTTTTTTAGCTGGCTTAATCTGAGCTGAGTATCCGGCCTTCAGCAAGGAAAGGGGAGGGGGAGAGGCCCTTTTTTTTCTGCCCCCGCCAGAGAATATCATGTTTACATCACATGGTTTGAAATGGGCAATTTGCATACAAGCTAAAGAGGTCTATTCAGTCCAAATATAACATGCTCTGAAAACTGTCATTTAGTACGTACGACTGACGTACGCAAGAGTTAATAGGGACCTTAAGATCCACTGGACGGCGACCACGAGGACGGCAGGCTCAGCCGTGGAGGCATGGGTCGAGATCACCGTCACCGCGCGGGAAAAACAAACCGTAAGTTTGTAAGGTTGAGGTGACGACGAAGACAGTGAACGTAACGACTCTAAAGTTTTTGATATGTGCTCTTTCAAGAAGACTCGAGAAGTTTTAGTCGATTGCTACATGACTGATATCATTTCAGACGAGGAATTTGTCCTTTTATACGATGCTAGTTATTCCAAAAACCTGGAATTGCCATACGATGATTATGGCAGATTCGATCTTGAAGAAATGGCCGATTCAGAATGCATAGCAGAGTTTCGAGTAAAAAAGCGTGACTTGCCACTCTTGGCAGATATGTTGCAAATTCCAGATTCATTTGTTTGCGATCAGGGCTCCGTTAGTGAGGGCATGGAAGGACTTTGTATGCTGCTTCGTAGACTCTCCTACCCTTGCAGATACTCGGACATGATACCTCGATTTGCAAGACCAACCCCTGTGCTAAGTATGGTCACAAACAAGGCCCTTGACTTCATTTACGATGAACACAGTCACAGAATAATGGATTGGAATCATGACATTTTGGATCCGGCTCATCTGCAAACCTATGCTAATGCCGTTTATGCAAAAGGGAGCAGCACTTGATAATTGCTTCGGTTTCATCGATGGAACTGTTAGACCAATCGCGAGACCAGACGTCCATCAAAGACTTGTTTACAATGGACACAAAAGGGTACATGCCCTTAAATTTCAGTCTCTGGCCCTACCAAATGGAATTATTGGCAACATGTATGGGCCTGTTGGTAAGTACTAATATGAGAGGTTTTGATAAAAATGTTTGAAATATCTACAACATGTTAGACCCCTATTAAATTATGCCGTTTTGATTACTTTCAGAGGGAAAGAAACACGATTCCAGCATGTTGGTCGATTCTGGTTTACTTCCACAGCTACAACAATATGGTTATTCCCCAGCTGGGCAGGCTATGTGTATCTATGGGGACCCCACATACCCCCTGAGACTCCAACTTCAAGCCCCATTTAGGAATGTGGCCCTCACCCCCCAGATGCAAGCATTCAATACATCTATGAGTTCTGTAAGGACATGTGTTGAGTGGCTGTTTGGTGACATTGTAAATTTCTTCAAGTTTATCGATTTCAAGAAGAATCTCAAAATTGGATTAAGTAGTGTAGGGAAAACCTATATCGTCTGTGCTATTTTGCAGAATGCATTAACCTGTCTCTATGGAAATCTTACATCAGAGTACTTTGATCTCCAGCCTCCTACTCTACAGGAATACTTTGTATGAAAGCTATAGTTCAGAGTGAGTGGAGATATACTGTAGATACCAGAATATAAACCAAAAATAAATAACATAACTGGTTTAATTAATTCCATTAATAACATTCCATGCATGCATATTAGCAAGTGAACTACAATCATCAGTTAACATAATTTCAAATACAAATGCTTCACAACTTGATTGCCAACACTAAAGGCAGATAGCAATAGTTGTACTAAGTAGCATGCATAACGTAAATCTGTACATTCCAACAATGCTCAATAAATTAATAATATATCAGTAAAGTTTTGAACTGAAACAAAGACAAATGAATGTTCACTCAGTTGAGTCTGTGTTCTGATTTTACCAGTTATTTGTCCACAAGTTTGGCCATTAAAGTCAACATAGCTTGACTTTGCTGTTGCATCATATGTATCATTTGAGTTTGCTGTTGTTGCTGTTGTTGCTGTGTGGTCAGAACTTGTCCGTACAGCTGTGACTGTCGTTCTTGCTCCTGTTGTTTGCATTTTCGCTCTTCTTGCTTGAATGCAAGATCCAGTTTCGCTTTCTCTCGCAGAAAATCAATGGTATCGCGCTTCCACCTCTCCTCGACTTCTTTGGTTTTGTTTCAGAATCCTCCTCTGATTTTCTCTTACTTGTTTCTCCCAACTTTTCACAGGCTTTCTTTCTCACCTCCTCTCCATTTACCCTGTCCTCCTCTACTTTCTTCTTGTTCATCAAATTATCTATATCATGTTGTGCCTCTGCAGCTTCCCATTTTTCCCATATTTCTTCCATTGCGTCGTCAAGCTCAGAATCTTCAATGTCCACTCCACTCAATTTTATTTCGCTTTGTCTTTTAGCTTTGTATTTGCCGAGCAAGAGGTTGAAGTGCTCTCTCGTGGACCTCTTAGTTACGCGAAACTTGTGGACTTTACTTGAGTTTAGTCTATCTGTAATTTCTTGCCAAACTTTTCCCCTCTCTACAGTTCTTGGCTTGAATCTAAAAGGTTCGCTAACCAGAACTTCTCGTGCGAGCAAAATGTTGTGGTTTTCAGACCAATCCATTACGACAGACTGAGATCTAGAGAGCAATATTAGAAGGAATTAAAAAAACAATTATAACCACTTTAGACATTTAGCTATAATCTCTATTTTTAAGAAGAAAAGGCTTTGAGAAAAACGAGTTAAAGCCTAAGAATTGGAACATATGAATCACTGTTACTTCATAGAAGCGACAAACTTACCCGTTCCTTGAAGAGAAAGTCATGTAGTCTTGAGTTTTTCGATTTTTTAACGCTCTAAACGAAGTGAAAAGAAATATTATTAAATAAACTGCTTAACTGATAGTTAACTAATGTAAAATGCTGACATTTTAGTACAAAAACCTATTTTTCGAAGAACAACAAGCAAATTAAAACTCACGTTTTCGAGAGAACGCCACTTCGTGTACTTTCACCGCCGCGACTGTTAGTCGACGTGGTGTGGACGGCAAGGAAATATGCAAATTAGTACCAAACCTCGCTATCTCACTTCCGGTTGCCGTCCTAGAAGCCGCCGTCCAGTGAATCTTAAGGTCCCTAATTACCGAGAACGGAGGCAATAAGCCATATATACATCCGCAATAAGCCATATACATCATAGCCATATATGGGCTTATCGCCGACGTTCGAGGTAATTAACTGTCCAGGCTGTCTTATTAAATGATTGACAAGGTTTTAAAATAATCCCAATGGACGCAGTCACTGTGATTATTCAGTGTTCCAAACTTCCCATGAGCCGCGGCAAATGTCAAACAATTACCTTTCAATTCTGTATAACTAGAATGATAATTAGGTTCGCCGAAAGAGTCAAAAGGATGTTTTTGTATCGAAACTTCCATCGGTAAGCACAGTAGTCTTGTGTGTTAAGGAGGGTTTATGTAATTGGTGGAAGAGCCGGGGTTCGATTCTCGATTCGACTTATCAAAATATTTTTTTCTTCAAAATTCGCCAGGTCTAAAATTTAATATCTGTATATTGCCCTGGAACGAGGGCAATATCTGTATATTGCCCTGGAACGAGGGCAATATATGTATATTGCCCTGGAACGAGGGCAATATCTGTATATTGCCCTGGAACGAGGGCAATATCTGTATATTGCCCTGGAATGAGGACAATATCTGTATATTTCCCTGGAATGAGGGCAATATCTATCTCTGATCAATCATGTAACTGATCAGAGATATATACAGTCACTGTACAGTGGTTGTTCTCAGGCCCGTTTTCATAATGGCTGACGCTACTTCCGCTTGCGTTGCTTCAAGTATTATTGTATTCGTCCCCTGAGGCAGAGTAAAAGACTGTGATTCCTTGCCACGAAAAAAATGCGCTTATTCAAACTATTTATATGTCGTTATTTCCATTTGTGGCAACATTAATACTTAACTAACTGCTTATTTCCTTATTTTTACCATTCTCCAGCAAAAAGGATTTAATACATGAACAGCTTGGAATACCATAGAAAGTTTCATCGATTTTCATCAGAAATCAGGACATTTAAAAGGTAGGTACTTCAAGTATAAACACATTTACAGAACTCCTTCCATATAGCAACCAAATTTGACCACCTTATAGCCTTGAAACTGCTTTATTTTTAATTCACTGTCTTCTGATGTCGGATACCATTGTGTATATATTTCCCTATCAGACTGAGATAGATACTGGTAATTTTGTTGATAATTATACCTCTTGCGAATATTTAAAAAATATCGAAGCTTTTAGTGATATATATAAATATATATATAATTCAGGTGAAGTTCATGATGTCTAATTATACTTGAGAATGTACTTTCGTTGATGTCTACATGTTGATACAAGTTCGTTGCGTTTATTTAAGGTTGCTTTATGTGGCTCAGTTATTATTAAGTGTTTTTCTGCGTTACATAAATTACATCGCTTCGTTAGGTACGTTTGTATAGGCCTTTGCCTTGGCGAGGATTCTCCACTTGAGTTTGTATTCTTCTTGTATTCCCTTTAGTTTCCACAGATATTTACTCAGTTCAGTATCATTTTTCCTTTTCTCGTGTTTGAACGACATCTGGTGGTTTCTCCATCTGGTCTTAAACTCGGTCGCTGTCAGTCCTACGTATGTCTCTGTCGTGTCTTTGGTTTTGATCGTGGCTTGGTAAATGATTGCTTTCGTCAAGCATTCTCCTTCTAATGGGCACTCGTCTTTCTTTCTGCAGTTGCACGTGTTTTTAGTTTCGTCGTGTTGAGGCTGTGCGTCTTTCTTCAGGGTGGCTTTGTTATGTCCGTCTATTATCTGTTTTACGCTAGGCATACAACTGTAACTTATTTTTAGTGTGTTTCGATTAAATATCTTCTTTAATTTGTGACCAGCCGGGAAACATCTGTCGATCAAGTTGATGAATTCTTTGCCGATGTTACTTTCAACATGGGCCCCCCCACTTTTAGCCAAAAAGGTTGTCACAATACGTTGTTGTCTGATGTATATGCTAGTCTACTAATATCCCCCCCCCCCCCCCCCCCCACTTTCAAGGGTGTTCCGGTGTACGTCCCTGTTAATTGTCTCCTTTTCATAATAAATCACGGTCGTTGAAAATGACAACAGAAAGTGTTATTTTTCAAGTACTTATGTCATGAATTATCTTCTCTGAGTTAATCTCTCAAGTTTTGCATGTAACGTGACGATGTGACGTCTAGGCCGACTGCGTCTGCGCGAGCAAGTCCATTTAAGGCAGTGTTACAAAACTAAAGCCGACTGCGAAGGAGACTATTGGACTATGTTTAATAGTAGACAATCATTGTCGGGTTCAACTGAATCATAGAACATAGAAGCTAAGACCGCAAGGGATACCTGGGAAAGCGGTAAATGAGTCAAATAACGTCACTTATTCGTAATTTATTTCCCGAATATGTGTAGAATTTTGCTTGGAGATATCATTTCCTATAAACACCAAAATTTTTCTCTGGCTACATAAAACTTAGCTGTTTTACCGCTTACCCATACATCCTAGCGGTCTCAGCTTCAATGTTCTATGATTTTAGTCCATGACATGTTTCGCAATGCTTTCGCTGCAGGAAACGCTACAACAAGACGATCGTGGATTTCTACTTTTCGCCTGCCTCGTACCCAGTCTCCCTTCCCTTGCTCCTAATCCCTTCCCATGGTGCTTTGCTCCCCAGTTCTTTTCGCTTTCTCGTCTCCCTCCCCCTTCCCTTCCCCTTCCCTTCCGAAGAAGCGACTGGGTTCGAGGCAGACTTTTCGCAACGATTGCGGAAAGTACGTTGAAGCGATTTGTCGAAGCGTTGCCCAGTGTGCCACTTCTCGTGTGCAACTAACGATTAGGTGAAGTGTCACGCAACACAGACTGTGTAACGCTCGCTGTTAGCCGTTGCGAGACACTTTAATTTGCACGAAAACGTCGCCTAGTGTTCCTTCGATGTTCTTGATGAATCAAAGCACGAAAAACTCGCCTGAAAAAATGAAACTGACACAAAAAGCCAACAGAACTAATAGGGCGACTTGCACTAAGAGGTCACGTGACCCCAACCCCCTTAAATCGAATAGCAGTTTCAAAATGAACTCCAGAAATGAAAAGAACAGCTCGAAATTAGTAAAAGGGCGAAGTTTCAGCTCATAATGTCTGACTAAAAAAGTAGATCGTTTTCTAAGATTTTGTTTGGAAAAATGCATTGGATGGCACAGCTCTGTCATCCAATGCATTTTCCAAACAAAATCTTTAAAAACGATCTACTTTTTTAGTCAGACATCATGAGCTGAAACTTCGCCCTTTTACTAATTTCAAGCTGTTCTTTTCATTTCTGGAGTTCATTTTGACACTGCTGTTCGACTTAAGGGTGCCGGTTGGGGTCACGTAACCTACACGTGATGTCGCTATCATACGATTGACACTTTGATGAAGAAATTTATTGCCATTATTCAATCTAAAAAGTACGCATCTCCAAGAACTTCTAGTTCATTTTTTTTTTTTTTTCATTATACGATTGTTATATGATCTAACCTGAGTATTCGGCCTTCAAAAAGAAAAGGGAAGGGGGAGAGGCCGAAAAAGCCTGATACTCAGGTTATATATGATCATGAGCTAGTGTCGCCGTCGGCCATATTAAAAGAAAAATTGCCAGTACATTTAATTTCAATTTGCTAGGAAATCTGAAAGAACTCAATTTCCTCTGTAGACTAAAAAAATGAAATTGCATCCGTTTGGTAATTTTGAAACCATGTTTACTGACGGGTTCCTGAATGGCCGATGGACCTTTTCGTAGTTTCCCAGAATGCTTCATGATTCTGCGCGCGCAAGCGAGGTCAGGGAGAAAAATATTTAGAATTGATCGTGTATTGAGGAAAATATGACTGCTGTATCTAATCAAGAACAGGAAAAAACTGTTTTCTTTGCTTGAGAATTTGCATCCATCTTTGTAATTCTTCTTACGCACTTTTAACTTAAAAGTCTAAGTTTTCTACTGAATTTCTTCATTCTCTCTTAATATTTTCGATCTATTTTGTACCCTGACCTCGCTTGCGCGCGCAGAATCATGAAGCATTCTGGGAAACTACGAAAAGGTGCAATCTAACCCAGGATTAAATCTTAAGAAAACCATTCATTTTAAGACTAATCGGGTTTTTAGGAACCAGGCCCTCAGCAACCTCGTCCCCAGGGCCCTCAGCTGACAAGATCGATGGCGGCTTGTGCATTGTACCACAATCCTTTGCGCGCCAAAACAATACAAACATCGCAACAGAGAGTTTAGAGAGCATCAAAATTTATCTGTATGAAGCTGTAGGTTGCTTTATTTATGTAAAAGTAGTACTGATTTAGGTTCGCAAAGGATTACTGGGTAAAATGTACAGCCGCCATCTAGTTCGGCACTGTAGATTGAGAATTTTTAGTTGATTTGAGAAAAGAAAAAGAATAAGATTAAAAATTGTCAAACTTGTTTCGATTTGTTTCTTTAATTAGTCGGGCTTCCTGTGGAAGACCCGACTCTAAAAATGAGAATCGTTCTTTGTCGTCGTCAATCTCGTCCCCAGAGCCTGCGTTACTTTCGGCCAGCGACGAGAACGTAGGCTCTGGCATAATCCATTTTTTGGGAACAGGATTTCTTGTTCTTCCGGTTTTAGAGCGCATGCGCAAGTTAGCTGGGCAGTTTGTTGTCGATTCAAATTGTCGATTCAGGTTTCAGTGGAATCCTTCGAAAGGTTTCATTAGGGAATAGAGTACGCTTTAAAAGCACTTGGTAAAGAAGATACAACAGTGAAAGAAGCGCAGTATCTGAAGTCTTTATTAAAAGCAGTGGTTTTACAGCAGAAGGATACGCGAACAGTTCTTCCTACGGGTTTATATTTACTCGTGTCTACTTTACATATCAGTTAATTATTTGAATCTATCATCTTCATCTTCTCTAGTTATTGTTGTCTCTCCTTCAAATGTATTTCTTTTGAATCTTTCGCCTTCGTAAGCACCTCGATTGGCACCGCCTTTCAGTTGCTAGCCTCAGTAAAGAATATTAGATTTACGATCGACATATGTTCTTTGAATAACCATCGTGTAAATTTTGAGCTTCGTTTGAAAACTTTCCAAGACACTTCGAGATACATATAAGCTTAGATAAACTGGATTTTTCTCTGTGCTTAGATATTTTAATATTGCAGATCGAGGCGACATGTTGAAAATAACATGTCAATAAAACCGTTGAAAAATGTTAATTTTTGTTTTGAACGGAAGTTGGGACACCGGGTTGTTTTGACAACTCAATTTTCATTGGATATATTTCATTTCCGGAATCTTGCGCGTGCGTAGTTTCTAAAATGGAATAGCCAATCAAATTGTCTCAAAAATGGATTATGCCAGAGCCTACGTTCTTCGCCGCTGGCCGAAAGTAACGCAGGCTCTGGGGACGAGATTGTGTCGTCGTTGACCTCAAATCCAGCGCATGCGCCCTGTGCCGGCCGCTAAGATAATCACCGAAGGCTCAAACCACATGGCTTATCAAGACGGATCAAGATGAGACATCGCACATCGTCCTCTTTCTTCACAAACCTTGTCGAAGGAAGGTTATGTCGTCTTGTGATCGTGAGAAAAAAACATTTGAACGAAATATGCCCTAATACGCTCATCTCACATACAAACTCACACACCGTTAGCGGTAGACGTGGAGCGTTTTCGGACCAGGTCGTTCCGCGGATTCAATTCAAATGCTAGTAAAATACGGTTAGATTTTGTTTGTATGGAATTTCATGTATTCAGTAGAAGACATGGTAAATACTCTTGATGATTGTGATGTTCTAGAGAAAGTGATGGATCTAAGCAATGTACACAAGTATAATGATGCATGTTAAGGTGACAATAAATGTACAACAATTCAGATCGCGTTATGCAAAGTATGGCCATTATAATTATACTCGTGTTGTGTGTGAATGTCATGGCTCTAGTTATTTTTGTAGAAGCGATCGTTTATCTCGTCACGTCCTGTGTATTGAATTTCATGTATTCAGTAGAACTGACATGGTAAATACTCTTGATGATTGTGATATTCTAGTAAAAGCTATTCTTGTGCTGGGAGATTTGATTATTGTACATATACAATACTTTATGATCATTCTAAACCATAGTTAGTTTAGGGAGGGGGGGTAGTTTTCGTAAGTTAGTAAGGTTTGAACATTTTTTATCATTTGTATATAATTATTTCTAGTGTTGTGTAATGCGCATTTGATCATATTCAAATGTTAAAATGCGCAATATAAGCAATAAACATTATTATTATTATTATAGTGCGTTAATGAATTACCTTGCCTACGTGTTTGATGCATTAGTCTAGGGCGCGCGGGCTCTTGCTCGAGCTTTATTGCCATTGACAATATTTCATTGACAATGGATATATGGTCGAGAGCAAATCAGATTCAGTCGAGATTACCGATCGCAGCAACCACTGCTTGCTCCAAGAAGCCCGACTTAAAGGGGCAGTGTCAACCCATATGACCGCGTAAGCCTGGGTACGAAGAAGCGAGAAATAATAAAAGTCCACCGTGGACTTTTATTATTTTCGATGTTTTGAATCCGTTTCCATCGACCTAAATCATGTTTGTTCAAGCGTCTAATGGATCACTAGTAATAATTCAAAGCATGTTCTTCATTTTCAACAATTCCTAGTGGGGATTATTTCATCTTAGAACTGACTTTGAAGCCGTTGAAAAAAGTGTCGAACAGCCGTTGAGAGGCAGGCCGCCATCATCCTCTAGTGAAGAAAACCGAATTGTAAACCGGCAATTATGGTCAATTGCGAAGGAATCTTGATCATCAATCGTAGGTGCAGTACTGTTCATGACTTTTGAAGAGAAAAACTCACGTAGAACTACTTGTAAACTCGGTGAGCTTCCCACCATCTATTTATGTGTTGGGCTTCCTGTGTTTTATTTGATCGGCCGTTGGAAAATGATATCGCCGTGAATTCACATCTAGAATTCAGTCCTTTTGATATATTGAAGTTCTAAAATTGCTTTCTAAATAAAGATTAGTATCTACATGAGTCCTGTAGGTCATTTATTTAGCGATTAGAACGGTTTTAGGGGGGTTTTGTAACTCACTACCGGGCAAGGTAGGCTTCTCAACCGAGTGTTATTGTTTTGATTTTCATGCGCATGCGTGAGGCTTGACACTGCCCCTTTAACGCTACTAGAGCGTCTAGTTTTAGTATACTTCATCATTTGGTAAAGTTCGATGGTTTATCTTCATCACGTAAATATTGCATATAGCGGGAATGTTCGCTCAAACGGCCGGCAGAAATCCCATGTTGAATAACATTCATTAGTTCATTCATCCATTCATCCATCCATTCATCCATTCATCCATTCATCCATTCATCCATCCATTCATCCATCCATTCATCCATTCATCCATCCATCCATCCATCCATCCATCCATCCATCCATCCATCCATCCATCCATCCATCCATCCATCCATCCATCCATCCATCCATCCATCCATCCATCCATCCATCCATTCATCCATCCATTCATCCATTCATCCATTCATCCATTCATCCATTCATCCATCCATCCATCCATCCATCCATCCATCCATCCATCCATCCATCCATCCATCCATCCATCCATTCATCCATCTATTCATTCATCTATCTATCCATCCATCCATCCATCCATCCATCCATCCATCCATCCATCCATCCATCCATCCATCCATCCATCCATCCATCCATCCATTGTTATTGTCTTCTTATCTTTCAGATTGGTTTTCCATTTTATAGATCATACACTATGTCCACGTCTGTCTTCTAGTCTTTATTGCTTTCCAATATCTATTTACATTGCTATTTATTCATTCAAATTGATCGTTTTTTGTTACGAGCAGTCAGATGGCGCAATTCCTTTTGCCCTCTTCATACTAAAACAACATATAATTAATACACTGCCTTGATTACACACTTTGCCTCGTACTCTCCGTTAATACGCCGACCATTTCTCATCATTCCATTATCGCGAGACGAGTGGGATGTCATCCAGGAAGACATGTCAAGATAGTGCCACGCGTCAATATAACTGGGATTCATTTCCTTTGCGATCGAGTCCATCTAAATTGCTTTCGACACTGAAACCACTCAAAAATACATTAACTGAAGATTCGCTAGTTCATTAATTTGTACGCCGGGCTCTATCTTGTAATTTGTGTTTACGTTCAGTCTTTGTCGGGGCGAGTTTAACATCGACTTTGTTTACTCGTCAGTGCCATCTGTTGCGAGAATTTTGCACGGCTCTTTCAGAAAAAGAAATTGTGTTTTACAAAGGATACGGACGCCATGCAGGGTCGAACAAAGAGAAAACAGTGAGATGATGGTGTCTGGTTTTTCGCAAAAAGAAATTGTGTCAGTTTAGCAACGATACGGATCACCAGAATTGAACAAGTGAGAAGTGTTGTTGTTTTGGAGGTAACTGATAGCAATGCTATAAGAAGCGTTAGCGACATGTCTTGACATTTTCATACCAATCATTCAGATTCATTTGATTCAGTGAGAAGTGTTCATTCATTGTTGTGGAGGTAACTCATAGCAATGCATTATTAAGAATTCATTTTTCATTCATGTCTTTTTTCATTCATTTTCATTTTCATTCATTCATTTTCATTCATTCATTTTCATTCATTCATTTTCATTCATTCATTCATTTTCATTCATTCATTTTCATTCATTCATTTTCATTCATTCATTTTCATTCATTCATTTTCATTCATTCATTTTCATTTTCATTTCATTCATTCATTTTCATTCATTCATTTTCATTTCATTTTCATTCATTCATTTTCATTCATTCATTTTCATTCATTCATTTTCATTTTTCATTTTCATTCATTTTCATTCATTCATTTTCATTCATTCATTTTCATTCATTCATTTTCATTCATTCATTTTCATTCATTCATTTTCATTCATTCATTTTCATTCATTCATTTTCATTCATTCATTTTCATTCATTCATTTTCATTCATTCATTTTCATTCATTCATTTTCATTCATTCATTTTCATTCATTCATTTTCATTCATTCATTTTCATTCATTTTCATTCATTCATTCATTCATTTTCATTCATTCATTTTCATTTCATTTTCATTCATTCATTTTCATTCATTCATTTTCATTCATTCATTTTCATTCATTCATTTTCATTCATTTTCATTCATTCAATTCAATCAAAAATGAAAATATATATATCCGTACGCTTATGCTTAAAGCGCTTATGACGCTTATTTTTTTATTTTGAAAATCGATTACATATGAAGCGAATAGTGAGATGTTTCAGTGTTTTGTGATTTGAGCTTCCCATTTGCGAGTTATAAAGGTTTGAAATCGTGATATGCTAATTCGGTGACGTCAAAGACCACTTACTTTATCCGGCATACAAAAGCGCTCTTGTGCAAATTACTGACATTTTATAATCTGGCAAAAAAGTTTTCTACAACGTATATAAATGATGTTAAACTTTTTTTCTATTTCAGAAAAGAATGCTACTTGAAAAAATATAAATAAATTACAGCAAAAGTGGTCTTTGACGTCACCGAATTAGCATATCACGATTTCAAACCTTTTATATAACGAACTCGCAAATGCGAAGCTCAAATCACAAAATACTGAAACATCACACTATTCACTTCATATGATCGCTAGTGATCGAAAACCATATTGATCAAGGAAGTGAGTAATAGAGTTAAACGGATCGCATATACACCTATTTCAAAAAATGTTGGCATCTGAAATCTGAATCTGAAATCTGAGACCAAGAGGGATTGTAATGCACAAGAACTTTATTATTATTGTGAGTATAAGTTGTGATCTATCTTGTAATTACTGCATGGAATATGCCACGACCTTTAGGCGAAGACCTGCGTTGGCAAATAGTGTGGCTACGAGTGTTTTTAGGTCACAGATTCAGATTTCAGATTCAGATTTTAGATCTGAATCTGTCACCTAAAAACACTCGTATAGTTACACTATTCGCCAAGGCAGATATTCGCATAAAGGTCGTGGCATATTACAAATATTATATTTACCTGCGGTTGGCGAATAGTTTGCCTACGAGTGTTTTTAGGTCACAGATTCAGATTTCAGATTCAGATTTTAGATGCCAACGTTTTTTGAAATAGGTGTATACGTAAAAACTATAATCTGTAATTACTAAAAATATCACTTTTGTGTTTTGCGTATGGATTATCAATATAGCCATGATTGCTTGGGCAGTCAAAACTTGAGTTAAACACTAAGAAATTAAAGGCGATTGAACTTCGTGGGAGGGAAGATGTGGAATGAGATTATGATATAGCAATCGAAAGCTAATATTACTTTTAACGTCCATCAAGAGACCATCAGCGTTTGCTCTCTTGCGTCCATTTATTTTTCTTTCTTTTTTTCTTCTTTTTCTTTCTTTTTTTTCTTTTCTTTTTTTTTAATTATTATTATTTATTTATATATCTATTTTATTTATTTTTCTACTCGGTTCAGTCTAGTTAGTTCCGCTTTCCACTTTTTGTGTGTGTATTGTAAACGCACCTCGTATTCACCCGAGACGCCCACACAAACTCAAGCAATAATTAAAATCGCTGACCAAATAGGTCTGAGTTCACCATCGACTCTAGTATAACCGTAGGAACATGCGCAATAAAGCCTACTTACACTAGCGACTCTAGTATAACCTAAAATCAAACTAGAGATATCCTTGGCTATTTACCTCCGAGCAAAACAAGATGGCGTCGCGTATCGCGAGCATGTCTCTTTCTTCTTGAAAGTCAATTTTATATATTTGGCTGGTGATTCACTTGTGTGGTATAAATATACAGTCATTCTCAAAAAGGTTGTCCAGATGAAAAGACTACAATACTACAATAAAGTCACGTGATTCATTATGTTTTCAGTTGATACCAGCGGCATTACATTCAGTTCTCACAATGCCGTGTACTTAGCTTTTGCATCTCAAATTGAAATTCCATGCGAGGAAATTGAATACATAATGAATCACGTGACTATATTGTAGTATTGTAGTCTTTTCATCTGGACAACCTTTTTGAGAATGACTGTATACTAAAACAATTATTCCCCTCATTGTCGGTGAATAGTGCTGGATATTTACCGAGCCGCGAGTAAATATCCACCACTACTCAACGGTCGACGTAGTCTCCTATGCACCCGTTCTTAGTTTCGGGACTAAAAACGACTGCGAAGGAGACTACGGTCGACGCGGAGGGGAATAATTGTTAACTACCCACAGCTGTTGCGCGCGATCAATTTTTCGAACGTTATTTTAAGCATTGACACTGACATTTACATTTACTTGATAATGACATCTGACGATGTCGAAACGTCGTAACTGATATCGCTGATTTCTTATACAATGTTTCCCTCAATCATTAATTATTATCACTGTTGTTGTTGTTGTTATTATTATTATTATTAGTAGTAGTAGTAGTATTTTATTTATATAATTATGATTATTACTATTATTATTATTATTATTATTATTATTATTTATTTATTTTTATTTATTTTTATTTATATAATTATAATTATTACTATTATTACTATTGTTATTATTATTTGATGATGATGATGATGATGATGATGATGAAGAATTTTCATCAGCTGAATTGCACCTTTTCAATAGAATACTCTCTGCTTGATAGCATATTGGGGGGGGGGGGGGGGAGTTTTGCCTCTCAGTCAAAGGTAAATAATGAGAGTCGTGGACTTTTACCAGCTGATTGATCAGTAACAAGCAATAGAATACTCTCTGGTTGATGGAGAACAGTAGTGGATCCAGGGGTGGTTCCATATATGGGTTCCATGGAACCCCCCTTTGTGAAGCCCATCATATTCTTTACGCTAAGTAGAATGAAGTAGCTATATACAGTGGTGGATCCAGGGGTGGTTCCATATATGGGTTCCATGGAACCCCCCTTTGTGAAGCCGATCATGTTCTTTACACTAAGTAGAATGAAATTGAAATTATGGTTTGTCCTTAAAATGCAGGAAGTATAGCGTTTCTGGAACCTCCCTTTTTGAAATCCTGGATCCGCCACTGGAAAATATGACTAGAATTTGCTAATAATATCCTGACTACTTGCATTTCTATATAGATTACATGATCACATAACTGGCCGACAACCGCAATGTATGGCATGCTACTAGAGAGCATCTGCTTCTACACGACAGAGAAATACGGCAAGCAAATCTGGCAGCAAGTTCTCGCAGCCTCTAACATCGAGACAACAGTCTTCGTCACCCAGAAGCTCTACAGCGAAGACCTCATTTTCAAACTCGCCGATGGCGCCCTCGAAATATTGGGCGAAGAAGAGGATATGACGTTGGATGACGTCATGCGCTATTTTGGGGTCTGCTTCGTCAAATTTTTTAATCACTATGGTTACGATCCGATCATTCGGGTCAGCGGTCGGCACTTCCGGGACTTTATGATTGGGATCGACAACCTTCACGAGCATATGAGATTTGGGTATCCCAAGATGCAATCCCCGGCGTTCTACTGTGACGAGGAAACAAGCAGCGGCTTAAATCTTCATTACGTTTCACGACGGAAAGGGTTCATGTTCTACGTCATAGGACAGGTCGAAGAAATCGCGCGAAAGTTCTACGACATATACGACCTTACCGTCAAGGTCCTTAGCAACGAGATAGAGGGAGCCCAGTGCCACATCGTTTATCGTCTGGGTTTTATGAATTGTGGGTTCAAACCGCCGACTCCCGACCTGCTTTGCGTGCCGCGTGACAGGTTCATCACAGTCGACGTGTTCTTTACGATTTTCCCCTTCAGTTTCGCAATCTCTACCGACATGACGATCAACATGAGTGGGAACGGACTCATCTCCATGGTAGGGAAGAAAGTCCTTGGTAAAAACGTCAGGGAAGTCTTTACGTTGAGAAGGCCAAAAACACAATTTACGTGGCATTCGGTACGTACGTAATCGTAACGGAACGTTACATCAACGTAATGGAACGGAACGGAATCGTAATCGTTAGGCGTAAAATTAGAGAATTTTAAGCGTTAGACGTATAAAAAACTGACCACAGTTAACACACTCACCGTAATGAGCCATTTTCACGGATAATCCAATGTACCACGGTCTTAATGGGGTTAACCGTTAGCCGTAAAAAGGTCAAAATTAAACTTTAGCCGTTAAGCGTATAAGCTACCTCCCATTGAGACCCTCGTTTAACCGTCCACCGATTCTTGTAGCGAGTAGATAACTTGCTTCCTCCTCTTCAGCAGAAACAGATTTCCGAAAGCGTTTCAACGCATTCTATCTTGCGTTCAGCCATGACAAACTGACGCTAGACTTCGAGTACAAACGTTTTGATGACAAATTTGCAATTCAAAATCGCTTCTTTAAAACGCATTTTAGCAGACTACTTTAACAAAAACAACTTGATTGAATGCCTGCTGAAACAATAAAGAATGCATTTAATGAAAAGAACAATAGACGTTTTTACCGATACGGCGGCCATTTAGAATTCTATTGTTTTGGTTAAAATATTATGGGATGCTCAGGGTGCAAATGACCCAAAAACTGTAGAGTGTGGAGTGACTGGAGTCGCGTCAATATATTATTTTTCTATGTCACTCTAACCATAGTGTTGTATGGCTTACTATCTACTACATGTGTTGTGTATTGTTGTATAATTTTGTACAAAAAATTAGGTTTTCGTAGTTTAATTTTTCATGGCCAAATGGTTACTAGCTTGCACCCTGGGCATCCCATAATTCAAGATGGCCGCCGTATCGGTAAAAAGGTCTATTAACATACAACAATTAAAAACAAATTCCTCCCGAATAAAAAATTGAGCATGAGAAGTTGTTCAATCCTGAATTCCGCCAGTACAAAAACTTGACCCGATAGCCTCGACTTGAAACCTTTGTTCAAAGTCATTGGAGTGTAATTGTTCGTAATAAACGTCGAATCTCTTTTAAGCGGCCACCCTCGGGAAAATGGCAAGTGGTCGCTTAATAGAGGGTGGTGGCTTAATAGAGGGTGGTCTCTCAATAGAGGGTGGTCGCTTAATAGAGGGTGGTCGCTTAATAGAGGGTGGTATCTCAATAGAGGGTGGTCTCTCAATAGAGGGTGGTCGCTTAATAGAGGGTGGGCGCTTAATGGTCGCTTAATAGAGGGTGGTCGCTTAATAGAGGGTGGTGGCTTAATAGAGGGTGGTGGCTTAATAGGGGTTGGTCGCTGAATAGAGGGTGGTCGCTTAATAGAGGTTCGAGTGAAACCCCTTTAGTAGCTGATCTATTATCATTGTAATACTGATGTTCCTTTTTGCCTTTCGTAGCTTGTGACAAGAAAAGTTGTGTTCGAGCTTTTGGCAAGAATACCTGTAATTCGTCGCAAAGCTAAAGACTCAGGTTACCACAAAACAGTGTACCAAACGCTAAAGCGGTCTACAAGTATGAACGAGTTTCCTTCACAAAATCACAAGCAGCACAAGCCTGGGAATCAGAGCGCTTCACCAACGACAATCAACCAGACCGAGAACCCTCCTACTCTTCATTTACGCGGTCAGATGAAGTACATACAGGACTGGGACAAGATACTGTATATTTGTTCGCCACTGTAAGTAAAAGTTGATCACGTGATCACGACTGACTGACTGACTGAAGACTTACTCACTGAACTGACAGACTGACGGACTGACGGACTGACGGACTGACGGACTGACGGACTGACGGACTGACGGACTGACGGACTGACGGACTGACGGACTGACGGACTGACGGACTGACGAACTGACGGACA
The DNA here is from genome assembly GCA_033675265.1 of Actinostola sp. cb2023. Taxonomy (NCBI): domain Eukaryota; kingdom Metazoa; phylum Cnidaria; class Anthozoa; order Actiniaria; family Actinostolidae; genus Actinostola; species Actinostola sp. cb2023. The sequence continues at coordinate 176,018 of JAUJYZ010001520.1, forward strand.
TAAGGAATGACGGACTGACGGACTGACTGGCTCACGGACTAACGGACCGACCGACCGACTGACCAATTAACGGACCAACAGACTGATTGACTGACTGCTTGTCTGATGGATGAATACATGGATGGATGGATTGATTCACTGTTATCCTATAGTATTGGTAGTCTAGATGATATGCTAGAAACAGGCCTATACATGAATGACTTCAGCATGCACGACACATCACAAGAGATGGTTTTATCAGGACTCAAGCCACTGCCCCAGCTAGAGTATGCACGTGATCAGGTAAATACCCCGTATGCAGAAAAACATGGCGACTTTTTATTTTACCCAATAGTCCTTTGCGAACCTAAATCAGTATCACCTATACCCCATTCACACCGAAGCTAAAACATGTTTTAAAGTGGTTTAACTAAACAGGTTTAGAAAATTAATATCTACAAACGCCACGCAACATTTGGCACAAAACTGCTGGTAAACTGTCCTTTGTGTTGCACAGTATCAATTCCAGATAGTTTGATTCTTGTGAAATTAGATGCTCTCAGATTATAGAAGCTAGAAAAACCCAGTTTAACTAAACATGTTTTGGTGTGAATGGGGCATTAGATCTACGAACATTCTGTTCACATAAATAAATCGGTAACAGCTTCACACTTGCAAATCTTGACATTTTCTCTGTTCTAAAGTCTCTACGAGGTATAGTGGTTTATGCGCGCAAAAGATTGTGGTACATTAATATACTGTTCTGCAATTTGTTTTACCAACGCAAAATCATCTCGCAAAGCATGGATACAGGGTCTTTCATATTTTTTTATGTTAATACCAAACGGACTATTATCGTAATCATTATATTGACTATTAATGTGTCGCAGCAATTTGAGCAAGGACGAGAGTTAGAACAATGCATGAAAAAGCTGAACAAAGAACGAGAGAAAAGTGACGAGTTATTGCATCAGATGATTCCCAAAGAGATTGCTGATCGTCTGAAGCGGGGAGAAAGTCCAATCGACACGTGCGAGGTAATGCGCATGCGTTAATAACAAGAAAACCTAGATTCAGCGCATGCGCGCAGAGGTCAAACAGACGTCAGTGCATTTGTAATAATTATAATAATAATAATAATAATAATGAAGAACAGTTATTAGATGCCATGCCTGGTAATATATGAATTGAAGGTATTTAACTTCGTCAGGCAAAGGAAATAGACGACAAACGCGCATTCAGACGTTATAATAATAATAATAATAATAATAATAATAATAATAATAATAATAATAATAATAATAATAATAATAATAATAAATAATAATAATAATAATAATATAATAATAATATATAATAATAATAATAATAATAATAATAATAATAATAATATTAAGGTACCAGGGGACCTTCGTGACCACTGTTCACTGAAAGCCGCGTAGCGCACTAACCACTCGTCCAACATGTATAAAAGTATACATTTTCTTAAAGCTGAATAAATGCAGATTCTAAATATGCTGGAGATTATTTCCTATTTTGTAAATATTTTTTGTTATTGCACATTTTAGACAATTCGACCGGCCTTGTTCAAAGAGAATTTTGCACGCGGGAATTCAATCGATGTCTAAATGGATTTGTAAAGTGTCATTGTAATGAACACACTTTGTGTGAAATTTGACAGCAAATATCTCCTCAACAAAAGCGTTTATCAGAAATCGGAGACACAGTTTTTTAAAACAAAGTTTGCTCATTACAATCGCACTTTCCGTTTAAAAATCGATTGAATTCCCGCGTGCACAATTCTCTTTGAACAAGGCCGGTCGAATTGTCTAAAATGTGCAATAACAAAAAATATTTACAAAATAGGAAATAATCTCCAGCATATTTAGAATCTGCATTTATTCAGCTTTAAGAAAATGTATACTTTTATACATGTTGGACGAATGCTTAGCGTGCTACGCGGCTTTCAGTGAACAGTGGTCACGAAGGTCCCCTGCAGGTACCTTAAGACAAATAGCAAATAAGGAGTTGACCGGCCGGAGGGACGACAAAACACGCGAACGAAAACCTTTCCAAGAAAGTGTTAGAAATCTAAGTTAGCTAATCTGCAACCAAATGCATGATTGTTTGTTTTGATCTTTTTGTTAGTATTTTGACAGCGTGACAGTGCTGTTTAGTTACATGGATGGTTTTGCTTCAATCTGCGCACGAGTCAGCCCAATGAAGGCTGTGACTTTAATCAATAACCTGTTTATCCTGTTTGACCGACTTACCGAGAAACACGATGTCTTCAAGGTAACATACCTCACTTATAAACTTAATTGTATGCAAACTTCTGGTACTAAAATAAAGTCTAGGTCTAGGTCTAGGTCTAGATCTAGACCTAGATATAGGTATAGGTCTAGGTCTAGGTCTAGGTCTAGGTCTAGGTCTAGGTCTAGGTCTAGGTCTAGGTCTAGGTCTAGGTCTAGGTCTAGGTCTAGGTCTAGGTCTAGGACTAGGTCTAGGTCTAGGTCTAGGTCTAGGTCTAGGTCTATATCTAGGTCTAGGTCTAGGTCTAGGTCTAGGTCTAGGTCTAGGTCTAGGTCTCGATCTAGGTCTAGGTCTAGGTCTAGGTCTAGGTCTCGATCTAGGTCTAGGTCTAGGTCTAGGTCTAGGTCTAGGTCTAGGTCTAGGTCTAGGTCTAGGTCTAGGTCTAGGTCTAGGTCTAGGTCTAGGTCTATGTCTATGTCTCACTTTAATCAATAACCTGTTTATCCTGTTTGACCGACTGGATTTTCAATCTCGTATTCTTTCTTATCGTCCGTGTAGTTTGAAACACTTGGCGATGCTCTGTACATGGCGGTGTCTGGAGTCCCAACACGAAAAAAATGTCACATCGAACCAATGGCCGCCATGGCACTGGATATGTTAAGTGCTGTACAGAAAGTAAAAGACCCAATCACTAAGAAGGCAATGACAGTTACCATAGGTACGTCAACTGTATAAAGCCCTTCAAGTGGCTGTGGAACGCCAAGTTGAAAAATTGGCTTCTTTTTCTGGGCGGGTTGCCTGTGGCACGCAGAGTTGAAATATGGACTTTCATTTTCTTATGGCAATCTCGTCCCCAGAGCCTGCGTTATTTTCGGCCAGCGGCAAAGAACGTAGGCTCTGGCATAATCCATTTTTGAGACAATTTGATTGGCTATTCCATTTTAGAAACTACGCACGCGCAAGATTCCGGAAATGAAATATATCCAATGAAAATTGAGTTGTCAACACAACGGTGTCCCAACTTCCGTTCAAAACAAAAATTAACATTTTTCAACGGTTTCATTGACATGTTATTTTTAACATGTCGCCTCGATCTGCAATATTAAAATATCTAAGCGCAGAGAAAAATCCAGTTTATCTAAGCTTATATGTCTCTCGAAGTGTCTTGAAAAGTTTTCAAACGAAGCTCAAAATTTACACGAAGAGTGATGGTTATTCAAAGAACATACAGTATGTCGATCGTAAATCTAATATTCTCTGGGCTAGCAACTGAAAGGCGGTGCCAATATTCGAGGTGCTTACGAAGGCGAAAGATTCAAAAGAAATACATTTGAAGGAAAGACAACAATAACCAGAGAAGATGAAGATGATAGATTCAAATAATTAACGATATCTAAATATAAACCCGTAGGAAGAACTGTTCGCGTATCCTTCTGCTGTAAAACCACTGCTTTTAATAAAGACTTCAGATACTGCGCTTCTTTCACTGTTATATCTTCTTTACCAAGTGCTTTTAAAGCGTACTCTATTCCCTAATGAAACCTTTCGAAGGATTCCACTGAAACCTGAATCGACAATTTGAATCGACAACAACCAACTGCCCAAGCTAACTTGCGCGTGCGCTCTAAAACCGGAAGAACAAGAAATCCTGTTCCCAAAAATGGATTATGCCAGAGCCTACGTTCTTCGCCACTGGCCGAAAGTAACGCAGGCTCTGGGGACGAGATTGTTTCTTATGGCCACAAATCGCCAACCAAGGTGCATGCGCTGTGTGCCGCTGAGGAAACCGAAAGCTCATTATTGCTCATTCCTGAAGCCCGCCGAGTGAATGCTTGTTATTATTATACAGCCGTCAATTTATTTATACGGCGGATATTATTTAGTATTAATTTTGATTGATATCTCGTTTGATAGATATTCACACAGGTCCTGTTGTAGCTGGTTTGGTTGATATCTCGTTTGATAGGTATTCACACAGGTCCTGTTGTAGCTGGTTTGGTTGATATCTCGTTTGATAGGTATTCACACAGGTCCTGTTGTAGCTGGTTTGGTTGATATCTCGTTCGATAGGTATTCACACAGGTCCTGTTGTAGCTGGTTTGATTGATATCTCGTTTGATAGGTATTCACACAGGTCCTGTTGTAGCTGGTTTGGTTGATATCTCGTTTGATAGGTATTCACACAGGTCCTGTTGTAGCTGGTTTGGTTGATATCTCGTTTGATAGGTATTCACACAGGTCCTGTTGTAGCTGGTTTGATTGATATCTCGTTTGATAGGTATTCACACAGGTCCTGTTGTAGCTGGTTTGATTGATATCTCGTTTGATAGGTATTCACACAGGTCCTGTTGTAGCTGGTTTGGTTGATATCTCGTTTGATAGGTATTCACACAGGTCCTGTTGTAGCTGGTTTGGTTGATATCTCGTTTGATAGGTATTCACACAGGTCCTGTTGTAGCTGGTTTGGTTGATATCTCGTTTGATAGGTATTCACACAGGTCCTGTTGTAGCTGGTTTGGTTGATATCTCGTTTGATAGGTATTCACACAGGTCCTGTTATAGCCGGTTTGGTTGGGGAAATGACGCTGCAGTACTGCCTATTTGGCGATACCGTGAATATCGCTTCCCGCTTAAGAACTACAGCGTTGGTAAGTACAATAAGCCAGTTTTAAGAATAAAGTTCAGTGCGCATGCGATTTTATCCCGTTTATATCACCTTCTTTTGTTAACGTTTGTATGATTTTTAAATAACAAAAGAAGGTGATATAATCGGGATAAAATCGCATGCGCACTGAACCTTATTCTTAAACTCCGAACTGGCTAGTCAACTCTCATTACCGGAAAACACTCGAACCCAGTCTTCCCGCAACAGTTGCCAGAGACCGACCCGGGTAATACAAGAGCTGACTGTAATACTTTTCAACCAATGAGAATTCATAAAAGTAATCACTAAAAGTAATCATATTTTTCAGCCAATGAGAATTCAGATCATTTTTTTGTCAAACGGATCCTAAATCCTAATCCAGTGGTTCCCTGTGGCACATCCGCCCCGAAAAGAAAATTGTTACAAATAATAATGAAAATGTTCTTTCACTAAGAGTAGTCATATGTTTTCAGCCAATGAGAATTCAGATCATTTTTTTGTCATATCCAGTGGTTCCTTGTGCACACCCCCCAAAAACAAATTGTTACAAATAATAATGAAAATGTCCCTTCACTAAAAGTAATCATATTTTTCAGCCAATGAGAATTCATATCAGTGAAAAGTGTCGGAACTCTTTGGAAGGATCACGGTTTCATGTGGAATTTCGTGGTATCATTGAATTAAAGGTAAACAATGTTCATAGTTCCTCGTGAAGGAAGCCACTAACAGGGAAACACGCTCGCTCGCTGTGTGTGAATGTCAAAACCATGTAAATTCAGTAATTTACTGAAATTTACACGAAATTCACACGAAATTTACACGATATTGACACGAATTTACGCGAAATTTACACGAATGTACGCGAAATTTTACACGAAATTTACACGAATTTACACTAAATTTACACCGGCCAAGAGCGTGCGTCCTTTGCAGTGTGATATGATATATTTTTGTCGGCATGCATGGGCTTCCCGTGGTGAAGAAGTAGACACACGCTTGAGAGGCCTGGAACCAGAAATAATTGGAACAAAACACACGAGTGCAAATTATTCCAAATTGAACGAGAAATCGTATGATTACCAATTAATAATATTCATGAAAAAAATAATATTTGCACTGCAACCTTTCAACTGAACTGCTCCTAGCCAATCAGAATCGAGCATTTTTTAATGATGATGATTATGATTATTATTATTATTATTATTATTATTATTATTTTTATTATTATTATTATCTATTCCAGGGTAAAGGAAAAATGAAAACCTACTGGTTGATCAGTTGAACATTGTACAAACCTGGTCCACGTTGTTTTCACCGACGATGAGCAACGAAATAAGCGCATTCAAGCACAAGAAGCTCAGTTGTGCCCGAGTGTGGGGGTGAGGGTTGGGGAGGGGTTAGGGTTGACCGTCGGGAAACCAAGAAATATACCTTAAAAATACCGAACAGTAAAACATTCCCCACTCTGAAAAGTACCTCATGGTTTAAAATTACCCTAAACTAGCATTCACTCGAACAACCCCTAAAAAGTACTTTGTAAGTACTAAAAAGGAGTTTGTGTTTATTCGTGCGGTGTTAGTTTTAAAATACTTATGCGCCGGCACAAAGTGAACATTCTTTGAGCAAATAATACTCCAGTTTCGAGTTGTTTACGCACCCACGTGACCGCTGTACTCCTTGACAAAAGATGCGTTTGCTCAGGCTTAGCCTCAATCCAGAGAATAACCCGTGCAATTAAAAATGGTTTCTATTATTGTTGAGAGTCAACACTTTTTCGCGTTCTCGTTGGTATTTGTGCATATAATTTACACTGAATTGAGGCTAATCCTGAGCAAACGCGTCTCAGTGTCAAGGAGTACAGCGGTGTCTAAACAACTCGAAACTGGAGTATTGCTGAGTGCTTTAGCAGATTACTGAATGGATTACTAGACTATAGCTTTTAGTGTCTACACCTCCTACTGTGTCTGCGGTGGAATCTCACACAAAGATGATTGATAGCGATTACTACTTCAAATCAATGAGGGTTTATCACGTAATTTCAAAACTTACAGGACAAAAAAATAATTATCATAGCTGGAAAGAGCTCGTTGAAATTAGTCAAAATGTGAAGTTTGGAAAAGATTAATTTCAACGAGCTCTTTCCAGCTATGATAATTATTTTTTGTCCTATGAGTTTTGAAATTACGTGATAAACCCTCATTGACGACTCTTAAAGTGCTACTTAGACGAAAATCGATCGAAGTTTAATTTAGCTGAAACTTCACTGAAATAATCTCAAAGAGCCATACAATTACTGGTTAATGTGTTTTCTCAAAATTCCTATGGGAAGTATTACATTTTTATGAATCTTTAGAAGTGTCAGTGAGGTCATCTACTCAACCCTAACAATCAACACCGTTTCGCTCCATACATTTCTTTGTGTTTAGTTTCTTGAATTATTTTATTTCTATGAAGCTAAAAGTTTGGGTGAAGGAGTTTTCTTACATTATGTGTGCTTAGGATTGATTGTCTGACCAGTTGTCTTCAATGCCGAGCTGTTATCTGAACAAAACATTGAGATATTTTGACTAACAAAATACAAAGAAATGTATGGAGCTGAATGTTGGGTTGAGTAGATGACGTCACTGACACCTCTAAAGATTCATGAAAATATAGTACTTCCCTCTGGAATTATTCAATGAAGTTTCAGCTAAATTAAACTTCGATCGATTTTCGTCTAAGTAGCACTTTAAAGTGCTACTATGACGAAATTCGTACCATTGCTAAATAAATTATTTATTCATAAAATAGTCTTTTAAGTTCCAAGATAGCAGTTTTAGTTGTTTTTAAGTCGATATAAGAATAAAGAAGTGAAATATTGGACTCTCAAAACAGGCAAAAATACGTCCGCCATTACTAAATCGTGTTCCTGCGAACAATAAACTGTAACGTCAGTTTCTCAATGTGAACGCGTTACTGCACGGCTTGCTGCACTGTATTTATAGTTTAATTATGATTAAAGCATTTGAACAAGAAACAGTGTTTTGAATCGCCAAAAAATCGCAGTGTTGATGCGTGTAAATTAGCCATGCGACGAACTAGCGACGAACGATGTTGAGAAACTTCTATTGTAGTTAGTTAACGTCGGAAGAGATAATTCAAGATTTCATTTGAGAGAGAAAGAGAAGAAATCGGAAATTGCTAGCAAGTCTAATTCAAGCCAAAGATAAAAAAAAAAAAAAAAAAAAAAAAAAAAAAGTAAATAGAAAATAGAAAGTATTGAATAGATAGATAGATTTAAGGTACCAGGGGACCTTCGTGACCACTGTTCACTGAAAGCCGCGTAGCGCACTAACCACTCGTCCAACATGTATAAAAGTTTACATTTTCTTAAAGCTGAATAAATGCAGATTCTAAATATGCTGGAGATTATTTCCTATTTTGTAAATATTTTTTGTTATTGCACATTTTAGAAAATTCGACCGGCCTTGTTCAAAGAGAATTTTGCACGCGGAAAATCCGATCTCCGATCTCCGATAAACGCTTTTGTTGAGGAGATATTTGCTGTCAAAGTTCATTAATGTGTTTTTAAGCGATTTACACATAAATCATCAAATAACTTTTAAACGAGGCAAGGTATCAAAAATTGGAGACACTGTTTTTTAGAACAAAGTGAGCTCATTATAATGGCACTTTCCGTTTAGAAATCGATTGAATTCCCGCGTGCAAAATTCTCTTTGAACAAGGCCGGTCGAATTGTCTAAAATGTGCAATAATAAAAAATATTTACAAAATAGGAAATAATCTCCAGCATATTTAGAATCTGCATTTATTCAGCTTTAAGAAAATGTATACTTTTATACATGTTGGACGAGTGGTTAGCGCGCTATGCGGCTTTCAGTGAACAGTGGTCACGAAGGTCCCCTGGTACCTTAATTAAACATTACTATAATAATAATGAAAGTCAATCATAAAGATACATGCACTAGGTTATTTTATCCTGAATCAACAAGCGTGCACGGTAGCGCAGTAGTAGTAGTTAGTTGCAGTAGTTGTTATTTTTATGATTAATATTGGTATTATTTTATATCTGTGCCGATGGACAACCTTTGCAGATTAAAGATTTAGATTTAGGCACTTTTTAGTGGGCCTAGGATCCAACTGTTCCCTCCCTCTTTGACTGCTAGGCTAATTGGTGTAATGCGCGATAGCGCGGATGAGGCCGAAATCTTCATCCTATAAACGAAACATACGGTAACTCAGCATAATGTCTGGGTGTATGGGCCTTTTTTGGTAAGACAAATCGGCATTCCTTTGATTTTGCCGGAACAGGAGCATCTTCTTCATAGAGCTGGGATTTTATGTTTTGTTTATTTGTCCAGCGATGACGGAGGTGAAATAGCAATTTGAGCGCATGCTAAGATCACATAATTGATATTTAGAGACAATGATAGTAATAAATAAATAAATGAATATACATTTATATAGCGCATTATGAGTGATGCCCTATGCGCGGTAGATATAGGTCTTTAGTTTGCGCTTAAATTCAGCGATGGAAGGTATCTAATAATAATAATAATAACTTTATTATAGTCTCAAAACTTCTAGTTTGGCACAAGTGCCAAGACTAATCGGGGAGACATAAACTCAAAGATAAAATGACTAAATCAACTATAGAAATATATATATAATATATGTGTTATATAAATAGTGGATACTATGTACATAAAAGCACTATATGAGATAAGAATAGATTAAAAATATATAGATCTGGATACATATATAATGGTCTATCTTATCTGGCGTAGTTTGAGGGGGAGTTTGTTCCATAGTTCAGGTGTACATACGGAGAATGCTCTATTACCATAGGATTTCAGTTTAGTGGCGAGGGGATCAAGTCGGAGGGTGTCTGTAGATGATCGGAGCAGTCTGTTAGGACGATGAATATTCAGAAGGTGTTGGGGCCCGTTTCTCGAAAGATCAGATAACTTTTCGGGCCGGAAAAGACATCCCAGAAATCTGAGACACTTACTCTACAAAGCTGTTCTTTTGACATGTTTTTAATATATGAACAAACTTTCCCTTCATGCAAAGTTTCATGCCTGTAAACTACTTTGTTTCGAAGATAGAGATTTTTAAAGAAACCCTTTTCAGGCCCGATAAGCTTTCGGGGCTTTCGAGAAACGGGCCCCAGGACTACATACGGTTGAGTTATAACAGCGGGAAACAACCAACAAATTTATATGAGCTACAGAAAAATGAAGACGGTAGCAACCATGGATAATGCGAACGTAGTAATGATAATCTCGGATTCAAGACAAAAAAGAACAAATAATAAAATAAGAATGAATATAACCATGTCATGAACAATACAAGAAAACAGAAGTTAAAAACATCAGAAGAATAAAAACATAACAGAGGGAGTTTAATTAAAGTCACTACATGAACTCTCCCTGCAAAGCTAAACGTCTTTCCTCTATAAATAAGGTTTATTGTATTGCATTGTATACATGTATTGCAAAACTAGCAAACAAGCCAGAATGAATAACACTAGAACGGAAAAAGAAAAGAGAAAAGAGAAAAGAAAAAAGAGAAAAGAAAAAAGAGAAAAGAAAAAAGAAAAAAGAAAAAAGAGAAAAGAAAAAAGAGAAAAGAAAAAAGAGAAAAGAAAAAAGAGAAAAGAAAAAAGAGAAAAGAAAAAAAAAAGAAAAAGGGGAGAGGAGAGGAGAGGAGAGGAGAGGAGAGGAGAGGAGAGGAGAGGAGAGGAGAGGAGAGGAGAGGAGAGGAGAGGAGAGGAGAGGAGAGGAGAGGAGAGGAGAGGAGAGGAGAGGAGAGGAGAGGAGAGGAGAGGAGGAGAGGAGAGAGAGGAGAGAGAGAGAGGAGAAGAGAGGAGAGGAGAGGAGAGGAGAGGAAGAAACTTAATCCATATATGTAGAGTCCGAAGTGAGAAACCTGGCTTCATATTAAAGTTAGTTATTTTAGTTTGATACAGTGAAAAGAATCAGATCTGAAGAAAACCGTTTCAATTTGCGAAAACTAATATCCACAGCCCCCACTATCCATTCTTTGCTATAGGCAACACCACCCATAACCCATATGATTCCTGTTTTCTATTGTTTCAATCGGAAGCGCAAAAGGAGGCGAAATTAAATATATATTAATAACCTTTTCTGTATTAGGAATTGCAGGAATTGCGACGATAGATGAAATGGTTTTGGTCTACTCTAACAAAAACAATTTAATTAATTATGGGGATCCATCTTTATTGGTGTTTATTTTGAAGTTTTTGGCATTAATTATTCCTTGTGTGCGAATGCAAGGTCAATCTTTCATATCTCAAGTGTTTGCAGAGTAGTTTCCAACTCGATTACTCTAGTAATGACTTTCTAGAAATTCAGTTCGTCTTTCAGACGACACAACGTACTTAGAAACGCCAAAGGGAAGGAAAGGCGGCTCTTGGAAATTTAGCTGCTAAAAGGTTGAAATGAGCGATTACTAAAGTGGTCTATTAATCATAATTTGAAGGCTTGGAAAAGGATTCTGTGAGTTTTGATCAGGATTACGAATAGGAGAGAAGCAGTAAGTAAGTTTATCTCTTCAAACTAAGATCCTTTTCCGAGTACCGACGGAGGGTCTTCTGACGTCATAAATGCACCCTTCCAAATGGGCCCACACTGCCAGATCGGTATTCAAAAAATCTTATCATATACGGTCATTCTCAAAATATTTTCATTTTCAAACTGAAATCTGTCACGTCATTTATTAATGCAGTGGAACCTCTATAACCTCTATATAACGGCCACCCTCGGGACTTTGCAAAGTGGTCGTTATATAGAGGTGGTCGCTTAATAGAGGTCTAATTTACAGAGCTTGTAATGACTGACAAAAAAAATCGGGACCTTGGAAAGTGGTCGCTGAATAGAGGGTGACCGCTTAATAGAGCAGTCCGTTATATAGAGGTTCCACTATACCTCTTATATTTTTTACGAATAATATACCAAATTAAGAGCAAGTCTCATCCACAATCGGTTGTTTTTCTTTGAATCTGAGATTATGTTTCTAGCAACATGTTAGTATAGAATATCTAAGCATGAATAAAGCACAAATTAGTTGGCAAGGTGTAATCATATACTCTGCTAAATTGTTCAGAAATGGTAGAATTACTAATAATTAGCCTTCTTGCCGATCGACCGCGTCTTTAAACCACGTGACAGGGCCTTTTCGCGGCCATGCCGGTGCCCTCAGACTATATGGCGAGCTACACGAATGCTTTGAAGAACAACTTGAATTTTTTTTTGTATTTTTAATAAGGCTCTTTGGTTTCAAAAGGTGGTCAAGACACCAGACAGACTTGTGATATTTTAAAGAAGAGTTGGATTTTTTTTTAATTAATTACCTAGACATATCTTTCACTTCACACTTCTGTCATTGTCAGTAGCAAGGTGACTTCCAAGTGAAGCTGAATGACTTACTAAATGGATTACTATAATACACCTAATTTCAAAAACGTTGTCCAAATAGCCAAATACGAATTCATTCAAAAAGACAAAAGAAACAGTTCCGAGCTTGAGTGCACTTCTTTTGTCTTTTAATGAAATCCTATTTGGCTTTTTTGATTATTATTGGACAACGTTTTTGAAATTAGGTGTATAATATAATATAATATTGCTTATATTATACTATTCATATTTATTTTAAATATCATTAGTTAATTGTTATTGAACAGTCCAAGTAACAATCCAAGCGATTATTTCAAATTTTGTAAATAAGGATTTTTTAACTATTTTTTATTTCTTATTTGTAATTGTTTTTTATAATAATAATAATAATAATAATAATAATAATAATAATAATAATAATAATAATAATAATAATAATAATAATAATAATAATAATAATAATAATAATAATAATAATAATAATAATAATAATAATAATAATAATAATAGTAATAATAATAATATTGATAGGGTGCGCATTAAGTAAATTACTATTATATTATATTATCAGATTGTGTAAAGTGAGGGTTTAAAAAAAATCGATGATGACAATACAATAAGCCAGTTCAGAGTTTAAGAATAAGGTTCAGTGCGCGTGCGATTTTATCCCGATTATATCACCTTCTTTTGTCAACGTTTGTGTTATTTTTTAACAAAAGAAGGTGATATAATCGGGCTAAAATCGCATGCGCACTGAACCTTATTCTTAAACTCTGAACTGGCTTATTGAGCAGCTGGCATTCGAAAACAATAAACAGCTCTAAGCAATTAGTGACTAGTGGCACGACACATCGTCCCGTGTGAGACATATAGTCGTATGAGTGAGAAAACTACGACACGGATTGATACAGTCACGATACCTCGGAATCGAAGACATATCTATTCAACCAATCACAGCGCGCAATATCAATGCTCAACCAATCAGAATGCTTGGTCACCGCACTCATACGAAAACAACTCTATATCCTGCATTCCGTCAAGGATGATTGAAGGTTACTTTACTTTGCTTTTAGCGAACGAATGAATGAATGAATGAATGCATGAACTGATGAATGAATGAATGAATGAATGAATGAATGAATGAATGAATGAATGAATGAATGAATGAATGAATGAATGAATGAATGAATGAATGAATGAATGAACTGATGAACGAATGAATGAATGAATGAATGAACTGATGAACGAATGAATGAATGAATGAATGAATGAACGAATGAATGAATGAATGAATGAATGAATGAATGAATGAATGAATGAATGAATGCATGAACTGATGAACGAATGAATGAATGAATGCATGCATGAAACCAAACTCACACACATCGTAACCAACGTGTACATCTATTACAAAACAGGAAACTGATTCTGCCCCCCGCGCGAAGTCCTACAACACGTACCATTCGAAAACCTGCATCCATTACATTTAATCTCTCTTGAACGACGCCATTGCTATCACATACGCTCTAAATCTTAAAATAGGGAAATATTATTGCGCTACTATCACGTTTGAGCCTAGAAAGGCTATAGAATCATCCCACAGGTGTTTTAATTGTTGGAATGACAATAGGAGTCACTTGTTCCGCTGAGTATTACATTCAATCATTCACGTGTTAAGATCAATTAGCGCGTGCAATGGGATCTCGCGAGTATAAATACGACAACATGTTGGTTTGTGCTTTCAGTGTGTGACTGAACTCGACGAGCCATGATATTACTGCTAAACAACCAAACCAACCAAACAATCAACGCAAGTGTTTTGGATAATGGAGGTGTGGAGAAATCCCAAGACTTGGAGACGTTTAAAATGGTTTTCGTATCTCTTGTAGCATTCCTCGGTGTCGTTGGAAATATCGCCGTATGCGTTGTAATTACACGGAACAAGAAGACCAAATCTTCCACAGAGCTGTTGATCCGAAATCTCGCAGTCGCCGATCTTGGAGTTTTGTTGGTCGTCTTCCCTCTTACCATTATGAGGAAAACATTGCCATTCAGTTGGCCCCTGGGAAAGGATTTCTGTTTGTACGTTTTCCCAATAAGCGAATTGTTTTATGGCGTCTCTGTGTGGAACATCGTTGTGATCGCTGTGGAGAGGTATCGCCATCTCGCATGCCCGATTCAAAGGGATCGCCGCAAAGTCAAAAGGTGCGTAAAACGCTTGATTGTCACCTTGTGGATCGGGTGTTTCCTGATCTTTGTCGCTCCGTTGTTTTATTGGATGGAATACACCGTGGTACCCGGGAAAACCGTCTGTTACCTCGCACTGCCAACGGACCTAATGACGACTTACGTTATCTTTCTCCTGATAATATGGTACTGCGTACCAGTGATAATAATCGTGTTGACCTACATTGCCATCTCGAGGGAGATCAATCGCAGCAATGTGTTTCTAAAGAGCATGAGTATTTCGTCACCGAGACCTCTGCCCCACAAGGCTGAGCCAAGGAAGAATCGTTATTCACTGATGCAGCAACGACGACTTCAACAGAATCGACGGGTGAAGAAGATCCTCACGCCAGTCGTCGTCGCGTTCGTCGTAACGATGCTGCCTGTGAACGCGTTTCGCCTTATAATTGTCTACCACCAACACATAATCCACAATAAACTCTACCCTTTAATGATCTACATCAACTTGTTGTGTGTTATTCTAAATAGCGCAATCAACCCACTGATTTACTCCTTCGTCAGCCCGGGTTTCAGGGCAGGAGTTCGCGCCTTTGTGAAGAACAGATCAATAAGGGTCTCTATTGTGGCTGAGTCTGCCCTCCGCGCCGTCGGCAAGAGAATGACATTTACAATTAGACAACGCAGGATGTATTCATTCAATTCTAAAAGTATTGTGGAAATGAGGTCAATGCGTTCAGCTCAGACGCCCGTGGCCTCTATGAACTAACACTGCATACAAGGCATCCACGGCTCCAATATGTCATCGCTTCTCATACTCGAACAAAAACGGTCCTTAATGATGGGATGAGGAGAGAAAACATGAGAAAGGAAACATGAAGGAACTAAATGCATTACACAATGTCGCACAGTGAACACAGTGTTGTGCTCTCTTTCAAATCCATTTCTTCAAATAATAAACAGACAGAAACGGTCCTTAATGATGGGACGAGGAGAGAAAACATGAGAAAGGAAACATGAAGGAACTAAATGCATTACACAATGTCGCACAGTGAACACAGTGTTGTGCTCTCTTTCAAATCCATTTCTTCAAATAATAAACAGACAGAAACGGTCCTTAATGATGGGACGAGGAGAGAAAACATGAGAAAGGAAACATGAAGGAACTAAATGCATTACACAATGTCGCACAGTGAACACAGTGTTGTGCTCTCTTTCAAATCCATTTCTTCAAATAATAAACAGACAGTGAACGCGACAGACGTATACATATATATATGTAGAATAAAGGTAAAACCAAGACACCAACTTGTAACTTTGTACACTGTTTAATTGTACGTTTCGGCCATTCGGCCTTCATCAGCAAGTATATATATATAAACAATTACAGAATCTAGACACGTACATACTATATCTATCCAACCATATTCTTCTCAAAAGCAAACCGTTTGTTTTCTTGTGTGTATACGTATACGAGAATGTATTAAACAATTCACTTGTAGATCTGATTGAAGTAACGCCTTTGTTTTCCCAGCACACTGGCTTTGATCTCTAAACTGAGCCTATACCACACTACATGGCACTGAGACTATCACCATTTCATTGATATTAATTTCGTATCGTTGATAAAGGGGCACGAAACGTACTTTTTACCATATAGATCAGAGACCACAGGCATGAACACTCTGAAACACTATCCACTTAAAAGACCCTTAAAAAGGCATACTCTTCGTGTACATTTTAATTCCAATATATACATGGTTTTACACCGAATCAGTTTTACACCGAAATTGCAACTGAATTTGCACGGAATTTACATAGAATTTACACGGAATTTACACCGCAATTGCAACTGAATTTGCACGGAATTTACATAGAATTTACACGGAATTTACACCGAAATTGCAACTGAATTTACACGGAATTTACATAGAATTTACACGGAATTTACACCGAAATTGCAACTGAATTTACACAGAAGTTTCCTCAGCCCAAAAGCGCTCGTTTATTCCCAGTGGACGGAAGTTCAAAATAATCAAATTTGATATCTCAGTCTACCGTTCTTGGAACTTGTGTCAAGTACAAAGGAAGTCGTAGACCTATGAAGAGTTTTAGTTCACGAAAACAGTTCCAGTTACAGAGTACATTGAGAAGTACCAACTCAAATGAATTAGTGAGTGATTGAGTGACCAAATGCAAACGGGAAGTCTTGAAATTGAAACGAACGGGGGCTATTTTTAGATATATTGGGATTATCCCGGATGGAGAAGTTCGGCAAGGTTTTATCTGATAGACCGGGTATTCATTCGCAATCGGAAGCGGCTCAGTCTTAAACTCTTAGCTGTCTTTTAATCAAAATGTTGGTAAACTTGAGACACAAAGGCTGTAATGACTCAGTGGTTGGCCACTATTCTACATGAGTAAAAACCGCTGGAGGTTGAGCCATGATTATTTAGTGCTCAAAACATCTGTCTCCTTTTGGCTTTAGTTCTGATAGTAAACGAACTTATCGGCACCATTTTAACTGACTATGATAATAAAGCCACACAGTGAATTGCAAAACAAATGAAAGCATTTTGTGTGTAATATGATTCTTGGCGAAAAATTCACGAAACTGTCTACAACTGAAAGTATCAGTTGTCCTTCTTTATAGATTCAGATCAGTGTTGCGGGCAGCCAGTATGCCAATAAAAGGATATCTCTATAATAGAATGTAACAGATGGAATTGAGGTAACTGAAGAACAAAGGATTCCTCGGGATAATTCAGCAGTCTATCTGGCGTAAGTCACGCTCAAAATCGGTAAACCTGCAATCTGTTACTGGCTGTACACTGTACATCTCTCGCCTCCAACAACTGACTGAGACTAACAGAAGAGGTTTTAAGAAATCGTTGATAACAAAACTTCTGATTTCGAGTTAATTTTGATTCAGTCATGCAAGCCGAAAATAGACAAAAAAGTGAATTGAATGATCAGTATAGCAGCGAAAGTCAGAGTGAAATTTATCAGTTCTTCAGAGTTAGCTAGTGTTGGCTGAAACGAGTAAAGAAGAAAAAGCTAAAAGATCACTTAATTGAAAGGTGTCTGCATAATTCTCGTGGAGTTCGAATCAGATAAAGTAAACAATTATTATTCTAGCTAACAGTGGTCATTAAAGCTATTAAAAAAGGGGAAAGATGATAATTAAGGTCGATCTCTGAAAGGGTAACGGATGATTATCAGTTAACTAAGTTATTCACAGACCTCACCGGAGTCAGACGTCTATATATACAGTAATCTGTATTTTGACTATTTTCCATTCAGGAAAATAAATAAAAATGAAGTAAGAGATTAATAGCAATTTTAACTCCCTTATTTCATGGCCAATGTAAAACTGATAAAACTAAAGATCTCTGCATTATAATTACACGCATTTTGCATTTATTGTTACCGGTGAAGTTGGGCCGGCGAAACATTGCATTGGCTTCATGTCAATCAAATTCAAGTGCGTAATCATCAGCCATTTTGTAATGAAGAGAAAATTACTAGGAATTCATAAATTATTTCCGCTCGATCAAAGAAAAGCAGAAAGTACACTGACTCATACCAACGAAAAACTGAAATTATTTTCTGAACTCTTTTGTTTCGATTGACGGATTCCCGAAGCTCAATGCAGTGCGCGAATACACGATACAAGGACAACGCCTATAATTCGTGCGACGATGCAATATTCATTGAACTGCGAGGTATTTGCGAGGTAACCGAAGTATGAATAAGCATAATGACTTTCAGCTTTAAAAAACAAATTTTAATCTTAACCCTCTATGAGGTCGTTAGAAGAAAACAACTCTTTTTTTAAGACTAAGGACGATGTAACGGCATGATTGATCGTTAAAAAATAAAAAAATAAAAAAAATAAAAAGATTGATCATTTCGATCTCATACCAACAACCATAGCATGCCATGCATACCCAAACCACAAGATCAATGCGGTTATCAATTCACTCTACGGTCACGAATCGTCACAGGAGAATTTTGGTAATTTTGGTTTTATTGTTCGAATTTTATTTTAAAGTCTATAAGATAAACGACAAGCTGCTAAAACGACATGAAGACAAGATAGGATGAACACAAGTGTTTGGTCACATACCGTTGTTTGGTTAATTTTTTTTGAGCATCGGGAAAGATTTGTCACAAGTAGTCAGCTAGAATTTCTCTGGCACGCCCCCACATTCTAGTACATACAAACATGGGCTCAAATTCAAGGTTTTTTGCAATTTTCCTCGTATAAATGCATATAACTAAAAAGTTAACGACGGATTTAGTTTTTTTGATCTTTCGTGGACCATATTATTTGGCTATAATTGAAATTCGATGCAAAAAAGTACCGTATTTTTTTAGTTGAATGGGTCTACCTTACAAGAGAATTGGCGTGACATGACCTCAAACTGGCCTGTCAGCCCACATAAATAGCTTTTATTGAAACTACACAGGCCTAGTCACGAAATTAACTACGGATTAGCATAGCCCGCGCTTTTATGGACATTTTGATACCAAATACATGTTAGTTCGTAAAATTTTCGCACCGTATTTCGGCCAGTTTTTATAGAGTCCCATACAGAGTATATACACAACAGCCTCGAAGCTCTTCCTAGTATTTATATCTATTGATCATTGTATTAGTTTGACTCGATGTAAACTCCTGGGCATTCAAAAATATGATGTGTCAGGCTTCTCTGGTGTTGTTAGTATGACTATTGATAACAGCTTGTGCCTTCGCCGTTGCACAAACAAAACTGATGATGATCTGAGGGAACTTATAGCGGGTGAAAATACTCAATGCAAAGCAGTGGTGAACCCTTTTTCCATGCACAATTAATGTAACAAGTAAGTGTTATATATGTCGATGTATTAATCAGATCTAATCACGGCATGAAATTATAAAAGCAATAATCTATGACTGATTTGGGGATTTCGTGGAGGGGGAGGGGAGGGGGTCAAGCGAAAATATAAATTAAACTGAAGTACATATTGCATATTATATATATAATATTAATATACCGAAGTGAAAAACAATCAGAAACTGACAGGAAAAAAAGAAGAATAAGAATTCGAAGGGATTCGCAGGGGCTAGGACCGAAAAGACCAAATGTTCCAATTTGTAGGCAAATCTTTTCCGATGAAGCAAAAATGGTAACCATTTTCAAATCACGGAAATAATAATAGTGAAACCAAAGACTTTCCGCCTTTGATAAACCTGTGGATTTACTTGAAATGATAGCTCTCAGTAATGGAAATTAAATATTTTTTTTTTTGGAAGTTGGAAACCTACGGTACCGTGACACTCAAATGGCTTCCTTTCTTTACCAATCAAAAAGCGTGCAGATCCATCTCTTTCAATACGACATGGCACGTACACCGTATTTCCCGCTCGTACGAAAAGACTCTATAACAAGAAGTTCAATACGATTCTAGTATTGTTTATTTGTCTACATATAGAAATTAGTTTTCAAGGTCGAGTTAAACCGGCTTTAATCTTCAATCTATAAGTCTTCAGGCGGGAAAAGTCGGCACAAAGTCGAAAGTTATTAAAGCCAAGATTTTAATGAAACATGGTGCCGTCTATATGTCTGAAGTAGAACTGGATAGCTCTGAGTCAATAGAAATCTATAGAAAACATTTAAGGAAGACTCCAGGAAACAGTAACTTAAACACTGAATCGGCATGGAGCAAAGCCACAATTGATCATGAAATGATCATTATTATTATTATTATTAATTATGATTAATGATGTATGAGATAAATTGGCGACGTATTCCTTCCTTGATGTGTGTTTTTAAAATGTTTTTCATTAGTAAAGTTTAGTGATAAGAAGTCAACACGCGCGCGTCATTAGGACACTACGACGCCACAACACTGATGACTGAACAGCAAGAATGTTTCTCGAAGGAAAAAGCAAGATTTGCATGCTATAAGACATGGCCTCTAATTACAAAGAAATAGACCAAAAACAACAAACACAGGAATCAATCACGGTTTTTTTCTGTATGTTTTTCTCTCTTGTTTTCGGCTATTACTATGAGTAGGCTGGCGTCCTGTGTCTCCTGTGGTGAATCATGTCATCCTATGTCTAATCCACTGTAGTCAATGTTTTCAAAGGCGAAAACAACATACTCAAGGTACACTAATGGAAAAGCTTTGGCAAAGGGCTTTTTGTGTGAGTTCTAATGTCGCTGGAGGATCGAATGACAAGAGAAGCCATAATTGAACGAGTTGATGGTACGCGCACGCGCTTCGAAACCGTTATTTTTGGATCAATTACGGAAGACGCCCATTGCATCTAGTAGTAATACTAGTGGTAAAACCTTTATTTACAGGGTTGTGCTTTCCATACTGTTATCAATAGAGCCCTAATTAATCTCTCTATCTCTCTCATTCATTAAGTTACATATTATTAATTTATATTCATTAAAAATATTGAAATTGCTACTAGGACGAGCTCTCGGTAGATCGATCTAGCACAAGCCTGCGCGCTAGTAATTTTAAATAGCAAGTACATTTCAACAAGATCGTTGCACTGAAGAAGATCCGAGGTAGGATCGAAACGTTTGTAGTTTTAAGACAAATATAAAAGCCAGAAACAACACAATTTTTAGTTATAATAATATATTTTGACAATCATTAATCACTAAAGCCATCAGGATCTAAACTAAAACACACGCTCTTGGGCGGTATACATTTCGTGTAAATTCGGTAAAAATTTCGTGTAAATTCGGTATACATTTCGTGTAAATTTGGTATACATTTCGTGTAAATTCGGTATACATTTCGTGTAAATTCGGTAAAAATTTCGTGCAAATTCGGTATACATTTCGTGTAAATTTGGTATACATTTCGTGTAAATTTGGTCAGTATAAATTTCGTGTAAATTCGGTATAAATTTCGTGTAAGTTGTGTGTAATTGTTCAAAATCTTGTAAATTTAATTTAAACGAATTTAATTTACACAGAATCGGACCTAACATTTTCAAAAGCACTTTTCCATTTTTTTTCTCTCTCTTTAGGAATATTTTTTTCTGCCGATCTTCCGAGTTTATATTAAAACAAGAATAATATTCAACTCGGTAGAAACTGACTTTAATTTTTCGTATTGAATTATAAGTATGTATATAATGATATAGCGCAGTCAATTCACGATTACTGTGTGTTGAAACAAAGCAAATCACTGGGGAAAATCACTATTTTCAACCTTTGAATTAGTCCCTTTTCGCGTTCACAGTCTGTCCCCGGGACAGATCCCGTTGTAAAAACGCTGTACTGTACCTCGAGTCAGTGTAAATTATTCAACAACAAGAACACGAAAAAATATTGACATGAAGCTGAAGGACTGTTCTCTGAATCAAGGTATCCTGTAGTAAATACGTCCAGTTTGTCAAGGACAGCGGTCATCTCTAAACAACGCGAAATTAACTGGAGTATTGATTGGAACTGATTTGAATTGCCAACGGAGGTTTGAATTAGCCACTTTAGAAACGAGTAAAGGACTGGGAACGAGTTTTTAGGATTAATCTAATTAAGAAATGAACCCCATCACAAGAAAGAGCATGTCAGAATTAGAAGTTTCAGGAGTTTGATAGGGTTTGGACAAGTAGCAAATGAACTGCAGACATTCAAAAACTGCAAAAAAAAACTGCAAAGAAATGTATGGTTACGGGGGACGCTTGTCCCCTGTAACCATACATTTCTTTGTAAATTTTGAGATGTTTGGAAAGCTGTTACTCGTTCAATATCTAACTAAGCCTATCGAAACTTTGTAAACTTACTGATTCTGACATGCTCTTTCTTGTGATGCGGTTCATTTCTTAATTAGATTAAGTCTAAAAACTCGTTCCCAGTCCTTCACTCGTTTGTAAAGTGGCCAATTGAACGCGCGCGTTTTCTCGCACTGAATCTTGAAGAAAAACAAACCAGAAACTAAAAAAGTAAAACTACTGCATCATCCTTATTTTTTTATCATGACATTGTATTCTATGTAAGGTACATAGTATCAGGATTTGATACATTGTGATTTGGGGCTTTGCATCTGTGCTAGACTGTTAACAGTCCCTCTTTTCCCTCCAGACTCAGTCGAACGAGCTAGAGAAAAACAGATCCCGGGAAAAAACCGATCCCGCGTCCACGTGATTCTAAAAACTCGTCTTCACTGAGTCTGGAGGGAAAAGGAGGGACTGTTCGCAGACTACATCTGTGCACGAGTTACTGGATAAGGGTTTGAAATCTCAAAATGAAATTATGTGACGTCAAAGTAATAGAGAGTTTAAGAGTTTAAGCATCACGTTTACGCGAACGCCAAACGTCAGATTGACTTTTGAGCTTTAATTTGCTTTAAAAACGTACGTCAAATAAACGGGAAAACTTCCAAATGAATACTTATGTTTTTTAAGAACGAGAAAATGACCTCATTTACGTCCGATCGCGCGAAAGGATAGAGAGCAAACGCAGCAAAACCATGTTCACGTCACAGTTTGGACGTTAATGACATTTTAAAACTGCAGAAACTTTTCTTCGTTTTCTCTTCATAATTCCATAGACTTTTTGGCTCATTTTAGTTCAAAGCGCTGCTTGAAAAACACTTAATAATAATGATGGCAAATGCCTGCTCTGGACTGAATCACCAAATTAACATTAGTAATGCTAAGTTCAAATCACATAACACTGAACCACCCCAATATCCACTACATATTGACGTGATTTCCAAAATAGAAAAATAATTAAGGCTGAAATGCGCTTTGGGAAATCTATTCCAAGTCAAAAAGCCGTGATATACCGTAGTCATTTCGTGATTAGATATAGGTTAAAAAAGTGAGTGCGAGGGTGGTAGCCCTGCGGGATTGATTTATAAAAATACAAATACTACAAATCCGATTTCCTCTCACTTGGTTTCAATTCCGTTTTGCTAAACAAGGCTTACTTATGCTTTTAAAAGCGATTTCGTATAGGTACATCCTCGGGAACCCAGTGGTATATTCTGTCGCTCGTTACTCGCTCCCAGAGAACGGTATTTCTCTGGGAGCGAGTAACGAGCGACAGAATATATCCCTGGGTTACCGAGGATGGTATAGGCATAAACATTTAGCGATTAGATATAGGTTTAATAAAGCGATTACGAGGGTCATATAGCCCACGGTCTTGGATTTATAAAAAAAAACACTTTCCGTTTTGCTAAACTTAGCAACTACAATTAATAGGCTTAATTAGGTTTTTCAAAGCGTCTTTTGATTCGGATTCAGTATACCCTCAAGTCCTTAACTTTGAAGTGCTAAAGTGTTTTATTATAGCATATACAAGACTGTCGAGCCCAGGACGATGAAAACTGACAAAATCTCAGTTCATTCAGAGAATTGAGTCATTTTGATGTCAAACATAAAGTTGTGTTGTTCTAATAAACATAACTATGATATAACGCGCGCTCTGTTTGGCCAAAGGATGCGTATTCCGCGTGCTTTATGAGAGCACACAGCACGCACGCGCAGATATTCAAACATTTTTGTAACGAACAAAAGTGAAAACTTGCCTTAAATTCATAATTGTATTTTATAAAAGAAATAGAAAACTCGGCAGATGTGCTCTGCATTTGCACTGACTTTTAGAACACGCTGGGACTACGCGTCGTGCTTCTCCTAACACTTCTCTCGTGTTCTGAACAGTCTCCGCGTGCTATAAATCACTGCACATAGCACGCGCGCTCGTTTTATATTTCTTCAATAGTTACATACAGCCATTCTCAAAAAGGTTGTCCAGATGAAAAGACTATAATACAACAATAAATTCATGTGAATCATTATATGTTTTCAGTTTCTGCGCGCGGAACTGCGAGTTGATACCAACGCCATTACATTCAGTATTCACAATGCCGTGTACTTTTGCATCTCAAATTGAAATTCCACGTGAGGAAATTGAATACGTAATGAATCACGTGACTTTATTGTAGTATTGTAGTCTTTTCATCTGGACAACCTTTGTGAGAATGACTGTATATAAGAGTTTCAAATTAGTTGTAATTCAAGTTACGTAACCATATTCTTGAATGTATCAAACCAGACGAATCCTTTTATTATAATAATAATAATAATTTTCGTCGTCACAGACGCCATTATCAATAATGGTAATGATAATGGCGTCTGTGACGCCGAAACGTCGTCTCATTATCTCTTAGTTTTATATTGATATGTATAAATAGAGTGGTTTTCATTAACCCGTTAAACAAAGTGTACTAAATAGAGTGTAACAGTCAGATTCATACAATAGAAAACAAAAGAATTAGAGTGTAGTGGTGCTAAATACGCTAAAGACCCACACAAAAACGCTGTGCGTTTTCCTATTGTTTCTGGTAATGAGCTGAAATTAAAATTGTTCTCAATTCCATTGAGGATAGAGAACAATATAAAAACGATGCGCTTTCAAACGAAAACGGAGTAGTGTGGAAGGGGCTTAATATAAAACGGTGCTCATCATGGACTTTGTTTTTATTATTTTGATGTATTTATTTGATTTTCATAGTTTGAAAATCCACGTTTACAACACGCCTCAAACAAAAACGTTTTGTCACTCAAACAGGTGTTTTATTGTGATTCTCAATGCATGAATGAATGCCAAACCTTTATTTAAACAAGGTAAGTCTCTTCAGAACAAAGCGTTCTGCTATCAATGGGAGTCCTACTATAAAATATAAATATAAATTACTTTGTAACTTTGGTTTTTCGCTTCTGTCAATCAACATATAAAAATCAGAAAACTTAAAAATAAAAGTCAGAAGGTCGACCCACCAAATGGAAACCAAATAGTGATTTTGAGCTAAATTATGGATCATTTGGTCGAAGAATGCTTTTTAGTTTTGAATTTGTTTGAGTTTTGAATTTGATTGACAGAAGCGAAAAAACAAGTTCCAGCCGACTGTTTGAATGTCTGAGTTCGCATAATCAGCTGAGAATCGCAGTAAAAGTGGTAAAAATAAACACTGATTGATGCAACAGTTCATAACGAGTTGCTTTAGTCTAGGGATACTTAGAACAATTAGTTCCACGAGTACAAAGCACTCGACGTTATGCATCTGTGTATGGATGGATATACGTACGTTTCGTTAAAAAAGACGGAACATGCATCACAATGCCACAGCGTGAATTATATTAACAAAAGTTACATATCTATCTATCTATCGCGTGGTTTGAACTGAAAACAATGCCCGTCGCGTGCTGGCCCGCGTTAAGGCCCTGTTCACAGAGAAATTTAAAATCAAGAACAATTAGAACTGCGTGAGGCAAAGTGTAGATTATCAAAAAAATCATCCTTCAAATCTTGATAAAAACATTATCAACAGCTGAAATTGACCCTAAAATTAGATCAGTCGTTTGGAAAACTCTTAACTACTCCAGTTTATCAAGTAGACTAAATCAATTAGAGTGATGCGGTCAGAGAGATTAAGTTAACTAAGGTAACTGAGGGATTCGCGTGAGAGACCCCAACTAAGTATGACCATTAGTTTTAGTAATTACAAGACCAACAGGGGAGCTAAACAATAATAGTTTCTGTTGTTTTCAGCCGGCATCTGTTTGCAAATTTTCATTTCAAAATTCTATGCTGCTCCAAATTTGTTGTAACTGTTGTTCATTAAACATATGTTTTTTCTTGTTTCAATGGAAAACCCCTTTTAGAAAAATACAAATTGATGGACTTCGAAGAAAATAATTTTATACTTTCGCATAAGATGTTGTACACCGAAAAATCGTTGAGAAATGTAATGGCTTCTGATCGATCTGAGCAAAAAAAATTTTTCAGTTTTATATTTTAAAACCCCTTATCAATTCTCTAGAGCCCTTTTCGAGCGCGACCCCCTGCAAGAATACTCAAGATCTGGGTTTATCACTATGTACGATTTTACCCTAGGTTAGCCATGTTTAACCCCGGGTTAGCGTTAACCCACTTTCGAACAACCGGGCCCAGGGTTAACGCTAACCCAGGGTTAAACAATTCTAGCCGTGTTTGAACCGATGGCCATGCAGTTAAAACAGGCTTGACAAAAAACATTGCCTTCGTATATATTTATCAGCGTTGTTACGATCGATAACGAGGTACATTTATTATTATTAGGGATCAGAGTTCGTTAAAACAGGCTTGGCAAAAAACATTGCCTTCGTATATATTTATCAGCGTTGTTACGATCGATAATGAGGTACATTTATTATTATTAGGGATCAGAGTTCGTTAAAACAGGCTTGGCAAAAAACATTGCCTTCGTATATATTTATCAGCGTTGTTACGATCGATAACGAGGTACATTTATTATTATTAGGGATCAGAGTTCGTTAAAACAGGCTTGACAAAAAACATTGCCTTCGTATATATTTATCAGCGTTGTTACGATCGATAACGAGGTACATTTATTATTATTAGGGATCAGAGTTCGTTAAAACAGGCTTGGCAAAAAACATTGCCTTCGTATATATTTATCAGCGTTGTTACGATCGATAATGAGGTACATTTATTATTATTAGGGATCAGAGTTCGTTAAAACAGGCTTGGCAAAAAACATTGCCTTCGTATATATTTATCAGCGTTGTTACGATCGATAACGAGGTACATTTATTATTATTAGGGATCAGAGTTCGTTAAAACAGGCTTGACAAAAAACATTGCCTTCGTATATATTTATCAGCGTTGTTACGATCGATAACGAGGTACATTTATTATTATTAGGGATCAGAGTTCGTTAAAACAGGCTTGGCAAAAAACATTGCCTTCGTATATATTTCTCAAGGTTGTTACGATCGATAACGAGGTACATTTATTATTATTAGGGATCAGAGTTCGTTAAAACAGGCTTGGCAAAAAACATTGCCTTCGTATATATTTCTCAAGGTTGTTACGATCGATAACGAGGTACATTTATTATTATTAGGGATCAGAGTTCGTTAAAACAGGCTTGGCAAAAAACATTGCCTTCGTATATATTTCTCAAGGTTGTTACGATCGATAACGAGGTATTATTACTATTATATGGGATCAGGGATCACAGACCAGAAGATCACTTGATCGTGGATCAACATGTTCGTATCATTATTATCATCATGGGATCAGGGATTACGTACTGTTGGATAGGGAATCAAGGAAGTGGGATCATCAAAGGTCGCATGGGATCACGGATCACAGAGCTTTAATCGGGAATTACCAGTAGGCATATGGGATCAGGGATCAGAGGTGGATCTGACATCATTAGAGTCAGATTACAGATCCGGGTTTGGACACCGTAGAGCTGTAATCGGGAATTACCAGTAGCATATGGGATCAGGGATCAGAGGTGGATCTGACATCATTAGAGCAGATTACAGACCCGGGTTTGGACGCCGTAGAGCTGTAATCGGGAATTACCAGTAACATATGGGATCAGGGATCAGAGGCGGATCTGACATCATTAGAGTCAGATTACAGACCCGGGTTTGCATGATATTTAATGGGATCCATCATTTTTGATGAGATCAAAAGATCGACATTTCCGTCAATCGAAGAAACGATATTCGTGACTTTATTGGCAACAGAAAGCATCAAGCATTCGGAGTTGAAGCAGTCTAGACACCCCGCAAATTGAGCCGGAATCGCACATTCAATTTCGTAATAATTCGAAAAATAAATAAATAAATTCAGGCGTTTTTTTTTGCCGAATTATATCAATCAGATAAACGATTAAGTAAGACAGTATATGTTATTCACGCCTCTAGCCAAATGAATATATGGCCTACGGCAAACGTCGAACCGAACCATGAACTTAATTCAGTCGAACCTATTAATTTTGTGGATACACTGCATTAAACCTTTATTATTTTTATTATTATTGTTAAATAGGCTGATGGATAGTAATAATGTGATGGTCCCGTGATTATAATTTGCTGATAAGGCTTATTTTTAATAGGATCGGCGCGACTTAAGTTCGACGTTTACATTAGGCCTAAGATAATTGTAAGTAAAATTATCTTATTTTAATTAAAATTATCTTATAAATAAAAAGGGTTCTTAAAAGCTTTCGAAAGTCGGTTTGCAGCAAGTAGCCAGGCGTTCCACGTTTTGGTAAAGCATTGGAGGCTCGTTCTCATGCTCTTCTCCTCCCATTGTGGAGGGGAGGAGAAGAGCCTGGGGACAAAGTTGAACTAGAACGCAGACGAAAGCTAACGTTATATGTTTTTAATTGGACAGGTAGTGTTCCTCAAAGAACAATGTTCCGAAAAGCTTCTTCAAATGTATTTTCCCAAAAAGTATAAATATCATCAATATCAATAAAAAATATTTGAATAAATAACAAATGGTGTGAGTTGGCTGATTAATTTGGATCGTCGTTTCTACCAATGAGCCAGTAGGTTCTCATTTTTCCTTTTAGACCCTATGCAACAAACGTAGAAGATGTAAGAATCAAGAAAGAATTACTGATACAAGTATATTTCTCCTAGAGAAATGTTCGGAATACGTTCCCGCGGGAGTTACCCCCATATATATAAAACATGTGTTTTTGGGGGGGGGGGTTGGGGGGGGGGGGGGGGGGGGGGAAGGGGGGGGGGGGGGGGGGTATATGGGTTTGTGCCGCTTTGTTTGGGGGGGGGGTATGGGTTTGTGCCGCTTTTTGGGGGGAGGTTGGAGAGTAAGGGTTATGGGTTTGTACCGCTTTATTTGGGGGTTGGGGGGGGGGGGGGGGGGGAGTGAGGGGTATGGGTTTGCGCCGCTTTCTTTGGGGGGGGGGGGATGGTGAGTGAGGGGTATAGGTTTGTACGTGCCGCTTTTGGGGGGGTTGGGGGTTGGGGAGTGAGGGGTATGGGTTTGCGCCGCTTTTATGGGGGAGGGGGGTTGGGGAGTGAGGGGTATGAGTTTGTGCCGCTTTTTTTGGGAGGGATTGGGGAGTGAGGGGTATGGGTTTGTGCCGCTTTTTGGGGGGGGGGGGTTGGGGAGTGAGGGGTATGGGTTTGTGCCGCTTTTTTGGGGGGGGTTGGGGGGTTGGGGAGTGAGGGGTATGGGTTTGCGCCGCTTTCTTTGGGGGGAGGGGGGTTAGTGAGGGGTATGGGTTTGTGCCGCTTTTTTGGGGGGGGGGGGGGGGGGGGTTGGGGAGTGAGGGGTATGGGCTTGTGCCGCTTTCTTTGGGAGGGTGGGGGGAGTGAGGGGTATGGGTTTGTGCCGCCCGACATAAATAATTATATATAAAAAAATATAAATATATAATTTACTGACTTTCAGTGAAATATTTCCACGAAATTCCGTCTTGAATTCTGTGTCCATTAAACATTTATTACATGTCTCACTGATGTGAATTCTCATTGGCTAAAAACAACCGATAAATATAATTGGTATTGTTTCAGAGAAATAACGACACTTTTGAGGTTATGTTTATACATGTTTCAAAAGTGTCGTTATTTCTTTGAAACTTATAGCTCACTTGCTATTACTAAGACCCATTGGTATTGTCTGATTCATTTTGTTAAAATCTTATTGTTTAAAGGACAAATAGGTATTATTCAACTTTATAAAATAACTATGATATAACGCGCGCTCTGATTGGTCAAAGGATGCGTATTCCGCGTGCTTTATGAGAGCACACAGCACGCGCGCGCAGATATTCAAACATTTTTGTAACGAACAAAAATGAAAACTTGCCTTAAAATCATATTGCATTTTATAAAAGAAATAGAAAACTTATCCGCTGTGCTATGTGCAGATTTATAGCACTTGGGGACTGATCAGAACACTCGAGTAGTGTTGAGAAGCACTCTGCTACGTCCTTCTCTCGTGTTCAGTGATCAGTCCCCGCGTACTCTAAATCTGCACATAGCACGCGCGCTCGTTTTCTATTTCTTCAATATTGAAAATAAAAATACTACAATTAAGTTAGTAAATGCGGTGTTTACGGCTACGACTGTTTCAATTCATATATACCTATTTCAGAAAAGGTTGTCGAAGGACATCAGTCCATAGGCAATAGGTTATACGTCGTTCCAAGACCGAACTGCATTATGGTAACAGATTGAATGGCATGTATGTCATAAATATTTCATAAAAGTTGATGCAAAATGTGTCTTGGTCTGTTGAAATTAAAATTGATACGACATCATACAGCCTTTCATACCTTTTTAGCTATTCAAGCTGTTACCATAATGCAGTTCGGTCAGAACGACGTATAACCTATTGTCTATGGACTGCATGATGTCCTCGACGACCTTTTTTGAAATAGGTGTATATATTACCTATAGCTATTCCAATTATCGTTGTCCGCGCCGAAAGCAACAAGCAACAAGCTGACGACCGAAAAGGACTTTGGGAATCTCCTAATTAATTTATTTATCCGTGGTATTTGAGAAGTTATCACCTACGGACGTTGAATAGCAATCATTTGGAACTATTCGGCAATTTGAAAATGCATGTTGTCAAAATGTCTACGGATGAATAAATGAATAAGGAGAAAGTCCCAAAGTCCTTTGCGGTCGTCAGCTTGTTGCTTGTTGCTTTCGGCCCGGACAACGATTTTTGGAATAGGTGTATATATATATATCTCAGTTTGGAGTTCTTGCACTCCACAAAAAGTGGTCGATTCCAAGCATCGTATACTACTTTCTCACCAGTGACGTAGTCCTTAAACGTGACGCAATATTTACAGTGTCTCCAAACAAGCAATACTGAGGCATCTTCTGTCCTACCAGACCAGCGGCTGCTGCCCCAGAATGCAGGCCTTGAAAGATATAAAATAGAAGAAACCATATTTGGTATATAAGAATAACGAGTTAAAGGGGCAGTGTCAACCCATATGACCGCGTAAGCCTGGGTACGAAGAAGCGAGAAATAATGAAAGTCCACCTTGGACTTTTATTATTATCGATGTTTTCAATCCGTTTCCATCGACCTTAATCATGTTTGTTCAAGCGTGTAATGGATCACTAGTAATAATTCAAAGCATGTTCTTCATTTTCAACAATTCCTAGTGGGGATTATTTCATCTTAGAACTGACTTTGAAGCCGTTGAAAAAAGTGTCGAACAGCCGTTGAGAGGCAGGCCGCCATCATCCTCGAGTGAAGAAAACCGAATTGTAAACCGGCAATTCTGGTCGATTGCGAAGGAATTTTGATCATCAATCGTAGGTGTAGTACTGTTCATGACTTTTGAAGAGAAAAACTCACGTAGAACTACTTGTAAACCGGTGAGCTTCCCACCATCTACTTATGTGTTGGGCTGTGTTTTATTTGATCGGCCGTTGGAAAATGATATCGCCGTGAATTCACTTCTTCAATTCTGTCCTTTTGATATATTGAAGTTCTAAATTTGCTTTCTAAATAAAGATTAGTATCTACATGAGTCCTGTAGGTCATTTATTTAGCGATTAGAACGGTTTTCGGGGGGGTTTTGTAACTCGCTACCGGGCAAGGTAGACTTCTCAATAACAAGTGTTATTGTTTTGATTTTAATGCGCATGCGTGAGGCTTGACACTGCCCCTTTAAAGGCAATCTCGTCCCCAGAGCCGTTATTTCTTACTGCGCATGCTCGACGAAAGAACTTGGCTCTGGAAAAGTCCAATATTTCATGCTTTGTGATTGGTTCTTAGGAATACAAAGAAAGAAACCGGAAATGAATTAATATTCCTTCAAAACAAACAGATTGCCATGCTTACTGATATCTTCTTCTGACTAAAATTGAAAATAAAGAGAATTCATGTGACCTGAGGTGGATCAAGGTCCGTTTGGATAGACCGGAGGAACGAGGGAGATTCAGAAGGACGCGATACGCGGCGAGAGTATCGAACTCAAAGACGACAACCACACAGGACGAAGGCTAGGACAACTGATTTATTCAAAGCAAAGATTCGCTTACATAACAATTACGATGAATACTTTACGGGGTGAAATTGACATACTATATAAACAAGTAAACCATTGCACAAAACTGACGACTATAAAGACATTCCTTTGTCGACCTGGTGCCAATACGTAGGAAATCCATCCTGACACACCAAAAACCTAGTGGTTTAGACTTGAACAAGCTACATTGTATGTGAGCTTCAATAACGATTTCAAATGTAAACTAGTTAATTTATAACTACAACTTCACATGGCTACAATAACAACCCGATATAAACAAACCAGTTCACGTATTAATTTATTACCTCATCAACTTTCCATTTAGAGATCGACATCTCTTTCTCTCTTAACTTATTTACTTGATCCACCATCAAGGAATTCAACAGAGAGACGATAAGCAGAGGATTTCATGTAATCATAAACGAGCGGCAAACGGCGAAACGGCGGCAAACATTAATTAACGATTTGCCGTATTAAACCAGTGGGTAAAACTACTAAAGTATCATTGTTGAGTGTTACAATGTTCTTCATGGCGTCGTATTGCTTCGTTTTAAGATGAAAGCTTTCATCCAAACCCATTTTCTCGAGGGCAAACCGAACAGCTCCATCGAGAGCCGCCATATTGTTTCCGGTAAGTCTCTTTTATGCGCATGTCACAAAATACCCAGATTCTGGGTTCCGGTCATTGGACTTTTCCAGAGCCAAGTTCTTTCGTCGAGCATGCGCAGTAAGAAATAACGGCTCTGGGGACCAATCTCGTCCCCAGAGCCTGCGTTACTTTCGGCCAGCGACGAGAACGTAGGCTCTGGCATAATCCATTTTTGAGACAATTTGATTGGCTATTCCATTTTAGAAACTACGCACGCGCAAGATTCCGGAAATGAAATATATCCAATGAAAATTGAGTTGTCAAAACAACCCGGTGTCCCAACTTCCGTTCAAAACAAAAATTAACATTTTTCAACGGTTTCATTGACATGTTATTTTCAACATGTCGCCTCGATCTGCAATATTAAAATATCTAAGCACAGAGAAAAATCCAGTTTATCTAAGCTTATGTGTATCTCGAAGTGTCTTGAAAAGTTTTCAAACGAAGCTCAAAATTTACACGAAGAGTGATGGTTATTCAAAGAACATATGTCGATCGTAAATCTAATATTCCGTTAGGCTAGCTGAAAGGCGGTGCCAATCGAGGTGCTTACGAAGGCGAAAGATTCAAAAGAAATACATTTGAAGGAGAGACAACAATAACTAGAGAAGATGAAGATGATAGATTCAAATAATTAACTGATATGTAAAGTAGACACGAGTAAATATAAACCCGTAGGAAGAACTGTTCGCGTGTCCTTCTGCTGTAAAACCACTGCTTTTAATAAAGACTTCATATACTGCGCTTCTTTCACTGTTGTATCTTCTTTACCAAGTGCTTTTAAAGCGTACTCTATTCCCTAATGAAACCTTTCGAAGGATTCCACTGAAACGACAATATTTGAATCGACAACAACTGCCCAGCTAACTTGCGCATGCGCTCTAAAACCGGAAGAACAAGAAATCCTGTTCCCAAAAAATGGATTATGCCAGAGCCTACGTTCTCGTCGCTGGCCGAAAGTAACGCAGGCTCTGGGGACGAGATTGCTCTGGGGACGAGATTGGAGATTGCTTTACAGTGCGACTACACCAACCAAGGCCACCCAAACAAATTTTGAATCAAATTTTCTAATCACATTTGTGACGCCGAATAACAGAATGATGTCGAATTCTACAATTTAAACTGTTTCTTGTTCACTCTTGATCATATACATACACATATAAGGTAAAATATATTATTTTAAAGCGAAAATTTGAAAATTTGTGCAGATTCTATTGTTTAAATACTCAATTGTGATTGGATAATTTGTATGAAAATTTGTTTGGGTGGCCTTGGTTGGTGTAGTCACACTGTAAAGGGGGACTCTCATGAAAATTGTTCGAAATTTAATTAAGCTGAAACTTCATTGAATAATTCTTCAAGGGTACAATAATCAGTAGTTAAAATCTTTTTTCGATATTCCAGAGGGAAGTGCTATATTTTTATGAATCTTTAGAGGTGTCAGTGACGTCATCTACTCAACCCAACATTCAGCTCCATACATTTCTTTGTATTTTGTGAGTCAAAATATATCAATGTTTTGTTCAGATAACAGCTCTGCATTGAAGAAAACTGGTCAGACAATCAATCCTAAGCACAAATAATGTAAGAAAACTACTTCACCCAAACTTTTAGCTTCATAGAAATAAAATAATTCAAGAAACTAATCACAAAGAAATATATGGAGCGAAGCCGTGTTGATTGTTAGGGTTGAGTAGATGACCTCACTGACACTTCTAAAGATTCATAAAAATGTAATACTTCCCTTACGAATTTTGAGAAAACACTTTAACCAGTAATTGTATGGCTCTTTGAGATTATTTCAGTGAAGTTTCAGCTAAATTAAATTGCGAACGATTTTCATCAGAGTCCCCCTTTAAGTAAAGGTAAAATAATAGATTGAAAGATCATCCATAGTTTACTAATTACCCCAAAAAATGAAACCACCATAAAGTAATAAGCGTTTGAAAGGTGCAAAATACATGGAAACAAGGCATTTAGGGCCAATGTTCTGTTTCTGGCACAGTATCTTTGTAATTTCAAGTCACTATAACTTTCAAGTACAGCCCTAAAATTTGGTGTGTTCATTTGTGATAACACTCTCTTTAAAGAGATGGTCAGATATTGCTGTAATATATTCCCAATAACAAAGTAAATGCGATTTAGCGATTCTATCATTTATGCATAGGGTGTATGAAGTAAGTAGATAATGCCTCTTGAAATAGAGGATTTTCAGCTGATCTCTAAAACTCTAAAGTAACCATGCTATAGAATGTCAAAATACAGCATCAATTTCAGTCCAACAGCACAACTAATCCTGGCACTGGTCAGCGGTAATAATACCAGAATGCATGTAACGCAAGGGTAAAGGGCTCGTAGAAATGTTAGCTTTTCCTTTGTAACTAGTACACCGCTAGTAAAATGGCGCGCGGGTCTTGGAATATTGATTTACTCTTTCTCCTACCCAGATTCCTTTCCGCGCGCGGTTGTTTAGACTGATCGGTGTTGAGTGGGCCCAGCTCTGGACTATACACCCATCTCACGCTGGCACAACACTTTTAGATAATTATTTTATTGGGAAAAAGAGGCCACCATTAAATTTGTCATATAAATAAATGTAAAATTGTGAAGTTTCGGCGTTGAGATTGATTGCAAAATAGAAAAGTTATTAAATAAATAACACTTTATTGGGTATACTAGAATTACAAAGTAATTTTCATCTAGGCCCATATATAATAGAAACTATAATTAGGCAAAACAATATAAAAATTGAAAATGATAAAAAAGTCATTTTAACAGATAAACTCAAGCATAAACTCTATTGACAATACTATGTACTTATTGAATGAGTGGGAGAGCCGGACGGGAAAATATTCGGCTCGAGGTCATGGAAGTACGGACCGAGCGCAGCGAGGTCCGTACAGAATGACCGAGAACCAAATATTTTCCCTTCCGGCCCGACGTAACTCATTCAATAAGCATTTTATCATATGACCATTTCATATGGACCATTTTGGTACTAAAATCATTCAAGAACACAAACGCGCGATTACGCTAGAAGAACCAATCGATAAATTTCATCCAAAAAAAATAATCTTTTTGTTCACTTTTGTTGTTCACATTTAAAAAAATAATTTTGTTGCAAAAAATGCATAAAAAATCTCCTGACAAAAATCGAGCAGGGCCGGACGGCTTTTTCCGGACCGGGTACGTCAACACGTCCGGCCCTTACCACGTGACGTTTTCCCAATGGTTTTATTAAGAGCGCGCGAGCAGGGCCGTACGGGTCATATGACAAAGGACATTATTAAATTTTTAAACTTAGAAATTTTCCAAAGACATGTATGTTGGGCGGTCATCCGACATTTGTTTGTAAAATATCTCAAATTCAAACATCCATAACTTTTCCATTTTACAAGCAATCTGAACAATACTTCACAATTTTACATTTGTTGACATGACAGATTCGATGGTGGCCTCTTTTTTTTACAATAAAATTATTATTACTCGGGCACTTCCGGAGGAAGCCCGAGTTATAAAATGCGCATTTTTTTTCCCCCGTAGGCCACAAAATGCGAAGTATTTGTTCGTATCGAGTTTCAAGATTACTCAGCAGATAATGTCGATGTGCTTGCTGCATGACTGCCGTCACGCTGTGAAAAACCCGTTTAAAAGGTATCGGACAATAAACTAATGAAACACATTCACTGAGAAATATAATCGGATTGAAGTTTATTTTATTCCACGTTTGAAACATTCAGAAGGAAAAGGAATCGTAAAAATCGTACTTCAAAACTTCATCAAAGCAAATAGGCCGTCATCAACGCCACGGACTGAGTAAGGTCAATGTACGAAATTCGGGGATAACTTTTCAAAAGCTAGAGAGCGAGGATTTGATCTCCCAGTAGATCTGCCTTGAAAAATATAATTTCAGTGAATCTCAATGTCAAATATAGTCTCGCAGCCGTGTTTATTGTCGTCACGCAACGCTCTCCAAACACGATCGACTGCGAGCTAGGAGACCACAGGAAGCCCAAGCTCTGTAATGCCCGAGTATACGTTCATTGAGCGTCTTGTTTTAAAACGCTGTGCTAGCGTGAGATGGGAGTATAATCCGCTCAAGACGGAGTAAGTGGATATTTCCGTTTTACCTACTGTTATCGTTAAGGTTTCTCTTCCACAGTCTTTCTTAAATTGGTTCATTGACTCAATCATAGCTAATGCCATGGCTGCCATCGGTTCTGCGTGGCGCATCTTTCGAACAGGAGCACCGCTGACCGCCATGTAGACGGCGTCACCTAGTGTTTCGAACTAGAAAATATTCAATTTGAATTTCAGTGATTGTAGAACGGACTTTAATCATGATAATAATCATCCTATATAATGGCAGTGAAAAACACGATTATAGTGATTGGTGATGATGATGATGATGATGAAGAGGATGATAATTTCAGTGATTGTAGAATGGACATTAATCATGATAATAATCATCCTATAATAGCAGTGAAAAACACGATTATAGTGGTTGATGATGATGATGATGATGATGATGATGATGATATTGAGGCAGGTAATAGTAAAGAATTACGTATAGAATGGTTGTCGGCCGATTGGTGGTCAACCAGTCGTTAGGTTAACGGTCGACAATCAGCTGACAATCCACCGACAATCTACAATCCACCGACAATCTACCGACAATCTACCGAAAATCTACCGAAAATCCACCGACAATCAACCGACAATCTATCGACAATCCACCGACAATCTACCGACAATCCACCGACAATCTACCGACAATCTATCGACAATCCACCGACAATCTATCGACGATCTTCCGACAATCCACCGACAAAAGATGTTTTGTAAATTATCTCAGTTCCATACCTTATGAACATCATATTTCTCACTTAGGCAATCAAAAATGGTAAACATGTTGTCAACAAGAGCGACTACCTCCATCGCATCCACGCTAGAGCAGAGTGAGAAAAACCCATCCAAGTAACTGAACAAAACTGTCACACTTTCAAAATACTAGAAAAAAGTACAAAAAGTACAAAAATATATTTTATAAATAATCATAAATTGTAAATTACTACTATATTATATTATTGTAAAGTACAGCAATATGCAGACTAAAATACATATACAGCCATTCTCAAAAAGGTTGTCCAGATGAAAAGACTACAATATCTACTACAATAAAGTCACGTGATTCATTATGTTTTCAATTTCCTCGCGTGGAATTTCAATTTGAGATGCAAAAGTACACAGCATTGTGAGAACCAAGAGAAAATGAGGTAAGAGAAGGAATCTCCCGTATTGGGCTCTTGACCCATCATGTGCCCCGTTAATTCTATTTTTAGAATTCTCAATCTATTTTGGGAACGGAACGTGATTGGTCAGATCATATAAGGCGAGGTTGCGCAGGCCGTTACGCACGGCTTTGATATGAAAAGTCAAAATTGAGCGAAGTGAGCGAAGAAAATCTTCTCAACTTTCTCGAACATTTTACAAATTTTTACTTCGAAAATTCAATAAAGGATTTTACCAAATTATCCTCTTTGGATTTGACTGAAATTATTATGAATTTGGGCACTTGAGACGATTCTAAATAGAGGAAAACGGCTTCATTTTGCCATGTGCTTCGACAGAGAAAACCGATAAGTGCAAGGAATCGCTTTAGTAATAAGTATTATTATTATATTTGTATTTGTATTTTTATTATTTTTTATTGTAAAGCGCTATTGGATAAATTAGAAATAGCGCTATATAAATTGATTATTATTATTATTATTATTATTATTATTATTATTATTATTTGTTGTAGCCGTCTTGTAGGACTGCAGATGGAGATGCTTGTTCTTGAATTAAATTTTCATGACCACAATATGGCTGGTACTTCAAGGTTTTGGTGATGTTGGCTTTTGTAAAGTTTCTTTCGTGTTTTCCAACCTGAGAATAACGCTTGGACTTCGTAATTGTTGAATACAAGTGTCGGTAAGACCACTTTAACTTTAGAGTTTGTTTTCGTGATTGCTTTGACTTTGACCGTTGTGTAGTTTATATTTGTAGCACCTTAATTTAGCTCAATTCGCCTGAGTATTCGTAAAATCCTTCAATGAGTCTTAGATAATTAAATTGTGGCATTTCTCAGCCGAGAGTTGAC
The DNA here is from genome assembly GCA_033675265.1 of Actinostola sp. cb2023. Taxonomy (NCBI): domain Eukaryota; kingdom Metazoa; phylum Cnidaria; class Anthozoa; order Actiniaria; family Actinostolidae; genus Actinostola; species Actinostola sp. cb2023. Next base: position 215,146 of record JAUJYZ010001520.1, read on the forward strand.
GATGTTTGTTTCGCTCAGTTTTGTATTTTTATTCAGGTCGTTTTGCAGACTTTGCACGTATTAAAACATCGTAGAAATCGTACGACCACTGCTTTGTTATCTTGGAGCAGAAGCTGACTGTGTAGTCTTTCGCTTTTCTTTTTAATGACAAAAAATAGTTTTTGAAAGGAAAAACCAAGGTAAGGTTGAGTATTTTGGTTGCGCGGGCATGGTAACTAAAGCTAAAAATAGATCGAGTTCTAAAAATAGAATTATTCTAAAATTTTCTCTTGTGAGAACTGAATGTAATGCCGCTGGTATCAACTCGCAGTTCCGCGCGCAGAAATTGAATACATAATGAATCACGTGACTTTATTGTAGTATTGTCGTCTTTTCATCTGGACAACCTTTTTGAGAATGACTGTATATAACCTTATAGTTTTTCATTTTATATTCATTGTAAAGCGCTACTGGACGTTTCGAAAGCGGTAGCATCTTTTTAGTTTTTTTAATTTCCACTTTCTCGTTGTTTTAAGTTTCACACTCGGTTGTACGTTATGATGCGTACCTTATCATTTCAATAAAGACATTATTATTATTATTATAATTATTATTATATTATAATAATAATTATTATTATTATATTATAATTGTATTATTATTATTATTATCTTTGTTTAACAATCATATGCGCGACATACATAACATTTGTTAAACTGAGAACAAACAAGTCCTTGAGACAAGTGTCTTTCGTCTACTGTTCCCGAACAATTCCTTATTTGGTAACAAAATTCCATATTTGGTAACAAATTTCCATATTTGGAAACAAGATTCCACATTTGGTAACATCATTCCATATTTGGAAACAAAATTCCATATTCCATATTTGGAAACAAAATTCCATATTTGGAAACAAAATTTCATAGTTTGGAAACATAATTCCATATTTGGAAACAAAATTCCATATTCCATATTTGGAAGCAAATTTCCATATTTGGAAACTAAATTCCATATTTGGAAACTAAATTCCATATATGGGAACAAAATTCCATATTTGGAAAAAACTCCATATTTGTTTCTTGACTTCTCCACTCTGACACCAACTTACGTACCTCGCACGTATCAATCGCTTTGGCTCCGTTCTTGAGTCGGTCTGCAATGGGTTTGGGCATCATTCGATAAAGAAGTTCGTCACTTCGTTTCCTTTCTTCATCGAGCTTTATTAGATTTTCCTCCAGAATTTTACATTTTTCTATCAACTGTAATTAAAGCATAGATCTATAGTGTATTTTACAATAACTTACACATTTCTCGCGCGCTGATTGATTAATTTTCATCATCAATAAGAGGACAGATAGATAAAAACAAAATGGCGCGTACAAAGCTGAAGATCGATGGAGAAAAATTTCATCACTGGACGAATTTCCTTCGTTCCAAGTTGAATTTCTTGAGGAAATTTCAGATGAAAAACTATGCTTGTCTCTGGAGGAAGTCGAGTCCGAACAGAAACTAAATGATAGCGTTCGCTTTGCGACACTAAATGACTACGAACTGCACGAAATAGTCAAGAAATTCGTAAGAGAAATACAAGATGGTGTGTAAACATGTTTGAATAATTTTTGTTATTGTAAAAAAAAATTGACATCACTTTTTTATGCGGCTGTCGCCTCGTGGATCCACACTACTTTGACAATGTTATGACGAAATTTATCGTCAATAAGAGGACAGACGCATAAAAAAGTGATGTCAATTTGTTAACTCTATGTCTGTACGGAGAGGAATTAGTAGAGGTAATCATACAGTTTCGAGTTCAATTTAGAAATAATTTGTACGAGTGTGTTTTTCAACTAGTGCAATTTGAGCTCTTTGAAATACACACGAGTGCAAATTATTCCAAATTGAACGAGAAATCGTTTGATTACCAATTAATATTATTCATGAAAAATAATTACTTTTCAACTGCACTGCTGTTAGCCAATCAGAATCGAGATTTTTTAATTTTCATGAATATTATTAGCGAGTTTATAAGCTACAATAGATTAATTTGGTTTGTAGGGAAAATACAGTACATTCGATGGAGAATGGTCGGTTATGGGAGGTGGTCGGTTATTTAATCCAATCAAAATGAAACTTGGCAACATGACAGTACATGGCAAGGTAACAAATCGTATCTATTTTGTTTTCCAATTTTAATGATTTTTGGCGGGAAAATGACGTCATGAACAAACCCACAAATTTTGAAATTCATAAATATACTAATTTGATATCGCATTCGAAAGAACAAGTAAAATGTGAGATATGACCGCAACAATATCTCAATTATTGCTATTCTATCTAAAGATATGAATATTTGAAATTTCAAAAATCCGCCATTTTGTGCTATTTTTAGTAACAAAATGGCGGAAATTGAAATTTCAAAAATTCATATCTTTGGATAGAATAACCATTAATTTGTGGGTTTGTTCATGACGTCATTTTCCCACCAAAAATCATTAAAATTGGAAAACAAAAAAGATACGATTTGTTGCCTTGCCATGTACTGTCATGTTGCCAAGTTTCATTTTGATTGGATTAAAACTGTAGAAGTTGAATGATGCTTGCCGATTTCGGGCCTTTTGTGCCCGACGTGGACTGAGAAATTAGTGATACGGAAATATAAAAACAAAGTTTGATAATGAATTACCAAACGTTCCTAAGTATTTTCCCTCAGTAAATAAAGTTATCAAATCAAATTAATCCAAGGTACCAACGAAATATATTGCTAGGATACAATCAGAAAGTCCCCTCCCCTCCCCTCAAGTGCGAGTGAAATGTGTACCGGAAGTGACGTCTACTGAAATCAAACTTTTACCTGATCACGTGCGTATTCTAGCTGGGGTAATGGTGTTATCCCAGTAAGTAACATTTCTTGTGAACTGTCGTAAATACCCAAGTCACTCATGTACAGTCCTAAACTGATCATCTCATCTAAGCCACTTATTCTACAGAAACAAGATAAATAAACAAAATAATTTTTAATGATAATTTTTTTTTATAATTTAAAATAATAATAAAACATATATAGATATTTATTTATTTGTTTGTGGTTTGTTTAACAATTAAAGCAAGCTTAAGGCATGCAGCTGCTCAATATAGGTGACCGTTTAATAGAACAGTAATTTTCAGCAAATCAATGTGAATATAAATTGCCCTATTCTCTACTTTCTCATAGCACATAATGCTTTGCGCCTTGGCGGGGGGGGGGGGGGGGGGGGGGGGGGGGGGGGGGGGGTTATTAATACAAAAGAAAATGGTAGCTTTCTGTCAACCATGTAATTATGCAACACCATTTTCTTTTGTATTACCCCCCAAGGTGCAAAGCATTATGTGCTATGAGAAAGTTAGGCTCTCCAAGGGGAGGGGGGAAGTGGAGGAGGAAGGAAAGGGAGGGGGACTGGGGAGGAGGGAGAGCCTCTCCTTCCCCTCTTCCCTCGTCCCCAGTCCCCCTCCCTTTCCTTCCCCCTTCCTCCTTCCCTTGGAGAGCCTGTTCGCAGGCTATGAGAAAGTAGAGAATATCATTCTGACGTCACGGCTTGTTTATGAGGGGACAGAATCATGAAGAACAATAGAAATTTGAACTAAATCTGCTCTGCTGAGGTTCGCTTGATTTCAAATTAGCTAGTTATGTTCATCGATGCTTTTCCCACAATATTTACTGTGTTTGGTGACTTTTATCGCTTTCAGGCGGACTGTAAAATACATTTATTTGGGAAATCCTTTGTGTTGTTGCTGTTTTGTCCCCCTCTCGCGACCAAAATCCTTAGCGTTTCAACAATAGATTGTGTTGATGTGACGTCATAATGATATAAGGCAATTGCGACTTTTGATTAATGCCGACCATTGCGCGGCCAACAACCGCCGAGCACATAAACCGTACAGTGTTCCTGGGAACGAGCTGCGATGTGTTCCATACTTACACAGGCGAACAAACGAAGAGAACTTTCTTCCAAGCTGTAATGTACTTCATTTCTCCCCTCAGATGCAGCCTTTTCATTGCTGGAACTACAGTCTCGCTGTCCGTTGAATCAAAAGAGCTACTAGCACTAGAATGCGTGACGTGGTCTTTAAAAATCGGACAACATTGCGTGACATTAAGTCCATCCTTGAAATTGTTATTTTTCAGTAACATTTGATCATCAGTTAAATGTTTTATTCCATTTTTCAGTCTAAAGCTTCCTTTCTTGTTAGGTGTGTCTTCAGAACTGTTCAATATTAACGTGTCACGCTGCGTTACATCGGAGTCGTTGTGTGACAAACCACTAGTCAAGTCAAACTGTCTGTTGGCTTGCGTTACATTAATACCAAAAATCAATTTGACTCCATTTGTTGGAGATTTCATTTGTTGCTTCTCTGTATGGTAACGTTGGTGACAGGTGATGACGTCAGGAGTCACATGACACGAACTGTGAAATTGTTCCCTTTTTGTAGTGGAATCCATGGGATAACTTTTGCATTGTTGTTCTGCAGATGTTGGCGTCTTTGTGGGAATCTTAGAAATTAACTCAAATATGACCTTTTTGCTTTGGAGCTGGAAAGACAACAAAATACGATTACTAAAAGTAGCACATCAAGCAATTAGCTTTACGGAGGTGGGCTGGGAACTAATATGTGGCGTGGAGGATTGTGGGACTGTTTCAGGGGAATCGATAACCAGGGATTCATAATTGTGTGGGCCAAACTTACTTCATATTAAGCCATGTTATACTAGTGAGCTGAAATATGCTTGCATAGAATACTGTATTAGAATGCTATGTATCTGACCTCGGTTATCTCTAGTCTGTATTGCCAGGCGTTCCTGGTTCCTCCCCTCTCCCCAAACTCCCCGGCCTCTCAACCAGGCTACAATGGGCGTCAAAATTAGTTAATACACTTTTTCATGTGGTTCAAAAAGCGTGTGTTTTTCTTACAAGTTATTATGGGTGCGAATCCCCCCCCCCCCCCCCCCCCCCCCCCCCCCCCCCCCCCCCCCCCCCCCCCCCCCCCCCCCCCCCCCCCCCCCCCCCCCCCCCCCCCCCCCCCCCCCCCCCCCTTCACACCCCCCCCCCCCCCCCCCCCCCATCACACAATGTTGTTTAGAGCAATGATGCGTTTGGGTGACGTGTAGGCATGATTCAGCTTCAACATTGAAAGGGGGAGAGGGGTTTGTGAAGATATTTCATCACCGAGTTTCAGCACGTACGGAATCGTACAAAATGAAAAGTGTCTCAACAATTATGACGTGCATTGTCATGTACAGAAATTAATGCGTGCAACTGTTTCAAGAATAAGCAAGCAAACAAAGAAACGATATTACCCATGCTGCCGTTCGGCCTTTTCGCGTAAGGCTGATGTGCTTTTAGCGACAACTGAGTTTATTTCGGAAAGAGCTGTATATATAGTAGCCAAGTTTATTGTTGAATTACAATGCGATCCTACTCCAATCTACAATATTGCGCGCACAAAATTGCAGAGGTGGACACACGCTGAAATCGTGCGTATGCCGGTAATATTGCGCGCAGTGTAGCCTGATTTTCAGACGGTAAGCGGTCCTCGGCTACACACGTCTGAAAATTAGGCTACGCGTAACTGTAGCTGTAGCGGAGGACCGCTGACCGTCTGAAAATCAGGCTACGCGCAATGTTGCACCGTGTGCTTATACACGGTGACTCAGTGATGAAATATGGAGAATATTAATAAAAGCTAATAATGAAACTTTGTAAAAAAAATCAATATCTAAAGAATCTTGATGGGCCTATGACGTACCTTCTGTTCACGATATACTAAAGGGAATAATGACATTCTATTTCTTTGGATGAAAAAGGCGTTAATTAAACTAATTAAGCCAGGATTGGTCAAACAGTCTAGCACATTTTTATAAAAAGTCGAGTTATTTTTCAGTACTCAAGAATCCTTCAGTTTCTCGACACGATATTCTATTTAAAAGCAAATAATGAAATTATATTTCCATGGATGTGAAAAAAGGCATTAATTAAACTAATTAAGCCAGGATTGGTCAAACAGTCTAACACCTTTTTATAAAAAGTCGAGTTATTTTTCAGTACTCAAGAATCCTTCAGTTTCTCGACACGATATTCTATATAAAAGCAAAAGGCGTTAATTAAACTAGACTAATTAAGCCAGGATTGGTCAAACAGTTTAACACATTTTTATAAAAAGCTTAGTTATTTTTCAGTACTCAAGAATCCTTCAGTATCTCGACACGATATTCTATATAAAAGCAAATAATGAAGTTATATTTCCATGGATGTGAAAAGGCGTTAATTAAACTAGACTAATTAAGCCAGGATTGGTCAAACAGTCTAGCACCTTTTTATAAAAAGTCGAGTTATTTTTCAGTACTCAAGAATCCTTCAGTTTCTCGACACGATATTCTATATAAAAGCAAATAATGAAATTATATTTCCATGGATGTGAAAAGGCGTTAATTAAACTAGACTAATTAAGCCAGGATTGGTCAAACAGTTTAGCACCTTTATATAAAAAGCTTAGTTATTTTTCAGTACTCAAGAATCCTTCAGTTTCTCGACACGATATTCTATATAAAAGCAAATAATAAAATTATATTTCCATGGATGTGAAAAAAGGATTAAACTAGACTAATTAAGCCAGGATTGGTCAAACAGTCTAGCACGAAACGTCAGTAAAGTTAAGTAATCTTTTTTACGGTGTTATAGATTTCGTTTTAAGCATTGAATTCTTCATAAGACAGTTGAGTTATTTTAATATTTTCATAATGTTACATTTTTCCGACACGCGCGCTTTTAGTAATTTTTTTTTTATTCTTTCCATATTCTTTGTTATTTATACAGCTGCTCTGCACTCAATTCCTTTTCCGTTTTTGTTAAATCTTAAATCATTTGTCTTCATCCTTGACATCAGTGTATTCAAAACTGCTCACTCAGCTTAATAGTCATGTATTGTACTCTTCCAAACAATGCACTGACGCAAAAAAAATGCACTGATGTATAGAAAAGAAGAAGATCTTTTGAAAATATGTTGTACTTCTATCAGTTGTACTTAAAGTGCTACTTGGACGAAAATCGATCGAAATTTAATTTAGCTGAAACTTCATTGAATAATTCTTCAAGGGTCTAATAATAACTTGTTAAAATCTTTTTTCGATATTCCAGAGGGAAGTACTATATTTTTATGAATCTTTCGAGGAGTCAGTGACGTCAACTACTCAACCCAACATTCAGCTCCATACATTTCTTTGTATGTTGTGAGTCAAAATATCTCAATGTTTTGTTCAGATAACAGCTCTGCATTGAAGACAACTGGTCAGACAATCAATCCTAAGCGCAAATAATGTAAGAAAACTCCTTCACCCAAACTTTTAGCTTCATAGAAATAAAATAATTCAAGAAACTAAACACAAAGAAATGTATGGAGCGAAGCTGTGTTGATTGTTAGGGTTGAGTAGATGACCTCACTGACACTTCTAAAGATTCATAAAAATGTAATACTTCCCATAGGAATTTTGAGAAAACACATTAACCAGTAATTGTATGGCTCTTTGAGATTATTTCAGTGAAGTTTCAGCTAAATTAAATTTCATCCCATTTTCGTCCAAGTATAGCACTTTAAAGAGCTTTTCCACAAAAGCAACGCATGAAGATATTTTGAATACTAGGTAGCAATAAAGAGCTGAACTGTGCGATTCTCCTTTGCGGTATTTGAAGAACTCTTCTAAATTAAAAAAAATAATAACGCACAGAACATTGTCAAGTTTTCAAGAGTTCTTCCAAAAAAGTAACACACAGAACATTGTTTGAATATTGTAGCAACACAGAGGTATCTGTGTATTTCTTTTTTAAGAGTTCTTCCAAAAAAGTAACACACAGAACATTGTCAACACAGAGGTGTCTGTTCGTTTCGTTTTCAAGAGTTCTTCCAAAAAAGTAATACACAGAACATTGTTTGAATATTGTAGCAACACAGAGGTATCTGTATATTTCTTTTATAAGAGTTCTTCCAAAAAAGTAACACACAGAGCGTTGTTTAAATATTGTAGCAACACAGAGGTGGCTGTTCGTTTCGTTTTCAAGAGCTCTTCCAAAAAAGTAACACACAGAACATTGTTTGAATATTGTAGCAACACAGAGGTATCTCTGTTCATTTCGTTTTCAAGAGCTCTTCCAAAAAAGTAACACACAGAGCATTGTTTGAATATAGTAGCAACACAGTGGTATATCTGTTCATTTCGTTTTCAAGAGCTCTTCCAAAAAAGTAACACACAGAACATTGTTTGAATATTGTAGCAACACAGAGGTATCTGTTCGTTTAGTTTTCAAGAGTTCTTCCAAAAAAGTAACACACAGAACATTGTTTGAATATTGTAGCAACACAGAGGTATCTGTTCGTTTAGTTTTCAAGAGTTCTTCCAAAAAAGTAACACACAGAACATTGTTTGAATATTGTAGCAACACAGAGGTATCTGTTCGTTTAGTTTTCAAGAGTTCTTCCAAAAAAGTAACACACAGAACATTGTTTGAATATTGTAGCAACACAGAGGTATCTGTTCGTTTAGTTTTCAAGAGTTCTTCCAAAGAAGTAACGCACAGAACATTGTTTAAATATTGTAGCAACACAGAGGTATCTGTTCGTTTAGTTTTCAAGAGCTCTTCCAAAAAAGTAACACACAGAATATTGTTTGAATATTGTAGCAACACAGAGGTATCTAAGAGCCTCCAGGGAACTGCAGCTCTTTTAATGTCACACTCTTGCATTAATTATCTCTATATGTTAGTTTTTGTTTTAAAAATCTTCACTCTGACGATGTTGACTTTGTAAAGGAAAGACGAAATATGAGTTTCTTTCATCAACTTCGTTTCATTGCTTCTTTTATCTAAATATTAGATATAGCAATGAATATCTTCGAGTTAGTCATTCATATTATATATATTTCATTAAACTGTCGAGTGGCCATGGCTTTACAGCGGTATCCGAGCGTTTCGTTTCCTTATTTTGAAGAGTATTCTTTTCCGGCTTTTACGTGCGCTTGGTTAATGAACGATTGGAGATTTCCTTCCCTTGAGAAAACATCATTGTTTGAATTTCCTCTATGTGAATGTATAACTGCACGCAGATGAAAAAACAACAGTTTCTTTATATAGCCGATCACGTACAACGTGGGTCTGACTTAATTGGAATACTTTTCATCTCAATTAGGATGAATTCTGTCACTATGACCATTGACAAAATAGCTAATCAGTAATAGAACCTTCTTTGTATTAGAAGGAAAAAAACATTCTTTAGAATTTGAAATTTTGAAATTTAACAAAATTCTTTAGAATTTTAGAGATTTCATTTTGTTGATCTTAAAATAAACACATTGAAAGATGGACATAGAAATGTTATGTCTGAGTGTAAAGCTGGTTAATTAAAGAATATCAACAAACCAAAAACTAGGAGTTCACCTGCAAAGGACATTCGAAATTCGACGCCGATAAAATCCAAGATGGCTGCCGTTCATCGAAGGAAACTTGTAATAACATTTCTTTTGGACATTAATTTTCCGTCCACACGAGCTTTTTCTGATCGTTTTCCGAACGTTTTCCGAGCGTTTTTACCCGTCAACTTTATTTGGAAAGCGTTTTCGAGAAACTCCGTGTTCAAATTGGTTACGTGTGGCGGAAGACCAAAATGGAGGACGTGTGAACGAAGCTTAATATTCTCATCAAAACGACGGAAATACTTTACTACTTCGTCGTTTAAAACGTGCGTTTTCATCATACATATACAAACACATGTTTGAAAACAGGTTTTAAGAAACAGGTTTGTGAAATTTTGCAATTTTTTATCATGTTTGAAAGCAGGTTAAAACAGGTTTGTAAAATCTTGCAATTTTTTATCACGTTTGAAACAGGTTTGTAAAATCATGTAATTTTTTATCATGTTTGAAAACAGGTTTGTAAAATTATGTAATTTTTTATCATGTTTGAAAACAGGTTTGTAAAATCATGCAATTTGTTATCATGTTTGAAAACAGGTTAAAACAGGTTTGTAAAATCTGCAATTTTTTATCACGTTTGAAACAGGTTTGTAAAATCATGCAATATTTGATCATGTTTGAAAACAGGTTTGTAAAATCTTGCAATTTTTGATCATGTTTGAAAACAGGTTTGTACAATCTTGCTATTTTTTATATCACTCTTTCCGACACACAAGATAAAATCAACGATAAGAAATAATCCTATCTGTATGTCAACTTAACTCTTGTCACAATACGCATTCATCAAAATGGAAATCCTCAAAAATAACGAAAGTTCATTCGAAAAAAAAAACATCTCCATCTTTAGTGATTCAAGTTTCTCAACCATTCGACTTCAGTGTTAGAATTCATTCCGCAAAAAAAAAAATTCTGAACAAGAAATTTAGACGTGGATATTAATATATTCAAAGTAAGATATGTCAGATCCAGTAATTCAGTTTTATGCTGTAAATAAAAGTGCAGTAAATAGTGGCTGCATTGGTGTATAACGCGACCAGAATAGCTAATAGTCTTGACGGATACGATGAATATGTTATTTAGAGAGGATTTCTTATCTCTGTAGGTATTAAGGCATGGTAGTTTTCGCTATATCTGCGCTTTCCATACGTAATGCGAAACTAGCGAATAATCTAACTTGGGCTGCGTTGGTGTATAACGCGACCAGAATAATAATCTTGACGGATGAAATATGTTATTTAGAGAGGATTTCGTATCTCTGTAGGTATTAAGGCATGGTAATTTTCGCTATATCTGCGCTTTCCATACGTAATGTGAAACTAGCGAATAATCTAACTTGGGCTGCGTTGGTGTATAACGCGACCAGAATAGTAATCTTGACGGATGAAATATGTTATTTAGAGAGGATTTCTTATCTCTGTAGGAATTAAGGCATGATAGTGTTCGCTATATCTGCGCTTTCCATGCAACGTAATGCGAAACTAGCGAATAATCTAACTTTGGCTGCGTTGGTGTATAACGCGACCAGAATAGTAATCTTGACGGATGGAATACGTAATGCAATGCGGTATATATATTTGTGATACCATTTGTACATTTTTTAAAGATGGTAAATAAATAAAGCTTATTATTATAGACGTTATTTAGAGAGGATTTCGCATCTCTGTAGAAATTAAGATAGGATAATTATCCCTATATACTTAACGTTTTCCATATGTAATGTAAAACTAGCGAATAATCAATCTAGCTTGGACTGCATTGTCGTATAACGCGATCGAAATATAATGAAGGATGAAATTTTTTTAAATATATATATGAAATATTGGAGTAGCATCTCTGTAGAAATTAAGGCACGGTGATTATCCCTATAACCCTAGCGCTTTCCATATGACTAGAGGCGCCCCGGATGAAAGCCGAAAATATGAAATATCAAAAAAGTCAGTGAGTGCATCTCTGCAGAAGTTCACTGCAGCACGAATGTCCCTAGATCTGTGTAGCATATACTTTTTCTTCTTCTTCTTTACGTAGCATGTACTTATAAACAAACGTTTGCCATATGTGTACCGCTGTCTTAAAGAATTAATTCAAGTTATATAATTAAAACAATTCTAAAGTATTCCGTGTGCGCTTCGTGCTGTGCGCGTTTTCTTGCGGCGCCTTTGAGACATTTTCGATCTAAATGCGGCTCTGCGCCGTGCCGAATACATGATGTAATGATAATTGTCCGTTACACTGAATACCCGTGCCGTTTGTCCTCATATTTGAATTATTCTATGCGTGCAGTGATCAACGTGTGATCGAGAGAATAAAAGAAGGAAATTGAAGTGGTAAATTTCCTGAGTGGAATTTCTTTGTTTAAATAGCTTTTTATTTCACTTACTATAATTTTTATTTCACTTACTATAAATTTTTTATTTCACTTACTATAATTTGTTTATTTCACTTACTATAATTTTTATTTCACTTACTATAAATTTTTTATTTCACTTACTATAATTTGTTTATTTCACTGACTATAATTTTTTTATTTCACTGACTATATATTTTTTATTTCACTGACTATAATTTTTTTATTTCACTGACTATATATTTTTTATCTCATTTACTATAATTTTTTTATTTCATTTACTATAATTTTTTTATTTCACTGACTATATATTTTTTATTTCACTGACTATAATTTTTTTATTTCACTGACTATATATTTTTTATTTCACTGACTATAATTTTTTTATTTCACTGACTATATTTTTTTTATCTCATTTACTATAATTTTTTTATTTCATTTACTATAATTTTTTTATTTCACTGACTATATATTTTTTATTTCACTTACTATAATTTTTTTATTTCACTGACTATAATTTTTTTATTTCACTGACTATAATATGTTTATTTCACTGACTATATATATTTTTTTCCACTGACTAAAATGTATTACTCACGTTTTCCCAGCTGAATTCTGTCTTTGGTCTTCGCAATGAGAACACTTCCGTCACCTTCTGCCCCAAAACTTCACTCCCAAGAGTAGTAAGAAGGCACGAACCAGCCATTCCCATCGTCATATCCTCTAAGATCACCATACTGAACGGAAAAACATCAAAGAAGGTTTTCAAGGGTAAAGTATTCTGAAGAGTTTTACATGGTAGAGAAAGTTGCCCAGGAGAGATAGGTGAGGTAGCTTGATTATCGAATAGAAGTCTATAGATGACATGGGAACCGCGTGACGTTGCTTGCTCCCCAATAATGGAAATCTCAATTTCCTTGGAGAAGAATTCTTGAGCAATCTGTTCTATTTGTCCAATTACGTAGTATTTAAATCCTTGCCGTTTGGAGACGTAATGGAGGGTAATTCCCGTGCTCGTCTCGTCTTCACAATAAAAGCTTGGAGACTGCATCTTTGGGTAGCCAAATCTCATGTGTTCGTGGATGTTATCGATGCCGTTTAAGAAGTCCGTCAAGTTACGACCTGTCACTCGAATAATGCGGTCGTATCCATAATTCGAAAAGAACTTCACAAACAGTGTCCCGAAATATTTCATGAAATCCTTTGTTTCAAGTCCTTTTTCTTTGCCAATGACGCCCGCAGCTCCCTCGGCGAGTTCGAGGAACAAGTCATCGCTGTAGCACTGATGGGTGACAAAGACTCGATTCTCTACGCCTGCCAACGCGCGAATCTGTCTCCAAACTTCTTCCCCGTAAATGTCTTTCACGTAATGCTGGATGCTTTCAAGGAGCATTCCATACATCTTGAAAACGTTAAGTCTTGGACCCCATCACTATATGTATCTATTGAAATGAGAAACGATTAGTCAATCATGACACTACCTTAGTTGCATCCAATACTGAATAAAGAGAAACTGAGTTCCACAAGAGAATTTGAAGCGTGTGTGGTCGCTAAGGCGCTTCCATGGCAACCCTACCAGCTGGGCGCATTGTCAAACAAAATGTTCACAAATTAAAGGAGCACTCTCACAGGTAATGCATTGCGCGCCTTGAACCCCTCAGCGCCATTTTCGTATGATACGAAAATGGCGGATTTCTACTTACCACACGAGAAGGAAGAGTTTCTCTGGAGAACTCCGGACTTGCCATTGCTGATCCGTATCGGAATTCGAAAGGCGAACTTTTCACGTGTACTTTTCACGTGCGTTCTTGTCAAATCTAAGTAGTATCCCGTATGTAAACAATAACACGGCGCGCAATGCATTACCTGTGAGAGTGCTCCTTTAAGCAACTTGAGTTTGATGTTTGAGTAACGATGTTTATAAACATTCGGCTTGTTAAAGAAATTGATTATTGGAACTTGAAACGTGCGTGGTCGCTAAGGCGCTTCCATGGCAACCCGACCAGCTGGGCGCATTGTCAAACAAAATGTTCACAAATTAAGCAACTTGAGTTTGATGTTTGAGTAACGATGTTTATAAACATTCGGCTTGGTATAGAAATTGATTATTGGAACTTGAAACGTGCGTGGTCGCTAAGGCGCTTCCATGGCAACCCTACCAGCTGGGCACATTGTCAAAGAACATGTTCACAAAATTGAAGCTTGATGTTTGAGTAACGATGCTTATAAACATTCGGCTTGTTAAAGAAATTGAGTAGAAAAATGGATTGGATCGGAAGCTTTGTAGTCAAAGCAGTGAAAACGTAATGTACCATGCAAACCTAACTACGTGTTGGTTTTTATTCTTATCATGATCACACTAAATCAGATACATACATGATTTGGTTGACATAACAAAATGAGAAAAAATACCCACCATACAAAATTCTTCACACATTAATTATAATCTCTGTTTGGATAGTGCTCTCTAAACGTTGCCGATGTCGAGAGAGCTGAAGCCGAAACAAATAGCAGCAATGAATACATTCATTTTAAGCCGAATCTACACGAGCAAATTTCCCTTGACAAGTTTTCCTTGACAAGGAAGACTTGCTCGTGTAGATGACAAAAAATTGTCAATTTTTCCTTGTCAAGGAAAACTTGCTCGTGTAGAGGACAAAAACATCGCCAATTTTTCCTTGTCAAGGAAAACTTGCTCGTGTAGATGACAAAAAATTTGTCAATTTTTACTTGTCAATTTTTACTTGTCAATTTTTACTTGTCAAGGAAAACTTGTCAAGGAAAACTTGTTCGTGTAGATGATAAAAATTTGTCAATTTTTACTTGTCAAGGAAAACTTGTTGGTGTAGATGACAAATAATTGTCAATTTTTACTTGTCAAGGAAAACTGGTCAAGGAAAACTTGTTCGTGTACTGAGATGATAAAAAATGTCAATTTTTACTTGTCAAGGAAAACTTGTCAAGGAAAACTTGCTCGTGTAGATGACAAAAAATTGTCAATTTTTCCTTCAAGGAAAACTTGTCAGGGAAAACTTGTTCGTGTAGATTCGGCTTTAAGGTGTAGATCGCTTAAAAATCGTTTCAAAATGGCATTGAATTCAGAACCGAAATACACCGCCAATCCTGTTTAACTTCAATATCAAGTTGTCAAAAAAAAAATAATTCGCAGTTGTATTTTTTGTGGTGTTTTATTCCCTACACTTAGAAATGGTTTTATAATACTTTTATTGCCATTTTTCACGTGCTAAATATTTTATCTTACAGTAAAGCGAGAACTGCCTAGATTAGCTACTGCTATATTGGCAGGTTAATTGTTGTTTTTAAAGTAATAATTAATTGAAAATAAACTGAAACTGAAAACTGGAACTATATTCGTTCGCTAGTCGAACCTTTTCAGTCCAGTCCGCAGTTTGACATCTTTTTATTTTTTTTGGGGGGGGGGGGGGGGGGGGGGCTTTGGGGAGGGCTTTGGGGAGGGGCTTTTTTGGGGGGGGAGGGAGGCAGGCCTGCAGCTCTTAGAAGATCTATGCCAATTGGGTCAATACTATTAGAGTAAAACAATAGAAACAAAACAATAGAACGAGTAGACAATAGTAGATAATGAATTCTATTCTTTGTATTATCCAATCACAACAGCTCTTCTGAGCAGCTGCAGTCACCTCTTGTTTTTGCTATATATTTTTCGATTGACATCCTATTCATTGCCAATCGATTGAAGATTTGCTTGAGGCAAATTGCATTGTATTTAAATTGCAGATAAGTATAAGAGGCGATAAGAGGCCAATAAAGTTTGGTATATACCTGCTAAATCTCTTGTTTGAAGTGTCTTTCTAAAGTGTCGATCGAAAATGGATTTTTAAAATGCAACTAACAACATAGTACACTGACCAGCGGTTTTACCCCATGGTGATGAGATGAAAACAGTCGCTATACAAGCATCAAGAG
Source organism: Actinostola sp. cb2023 (assembly GCA_033675265.1). Taxonomy (NCBI): domain Eukaryota; kingdom Metazoa; phylum Cnidaria; class Anthozoa; order Actiniaria; family Actinostolidae; genus Actinostola; species Actinostola sp. cb2023. Next base: position 230,907 of record JAUJYZ010001520.1, read on the forward strand.
TTCCAGACTTCCGGTACGCGCGCAATGCATTGTGAGATCATTATTACAAAGGAAAAGTGAACAACAAGTGAGTAAAAACATAGCTTGGGCTCCCTGTGTCTAGAATTGGTGCTCACTTTTCCTTTGTAATAATCTCATATTGCGTGTGAAAGTCTGGAACTCTTGATGCTTGAATAAGAAGTCATGGTGTGCTCCTAAGGCGATGACCTTGTGAGGGTTAATTTAGTAGGGTTAATTTGGTAGGTTTAATTTGAGTAGTCTCTCAATTTGCAGCTGGTTATAGGTCTCGTCACGGAAAACGCTCTCTCGACGCGTTGCGTGACGAAACTAAAGTCACATGCGAAGGAAAGTAAGGGTTGGAGAAGCCGAGCTAAATTGCTTGAAACTATAATTGAGAGACGATATAAACGTAATTGTAAAGAAGAGCTTTTCAAAAAATTACTTTTAATTAATAATTAAATTGAAATATTGTTTTATTGGCGGCTGTCACTATGTTTGCCACCACCCATGCATTCGAACACCGGTGGAGAGGAAGCAATGCCTCCAATTAGTAATAACGTTTTAACATACAGATGCGCGCGCGAAAACAGGTTAAAACAGGTTCTATAAAACAGGTTTGTGAAATCTTGCACTTTTTTATCATGTTGGAAAACAGGTTAAAACAGGTTTGTAAAATCTTGCAATTTTTATCATGTTTGGACAGGTTATACTGATTTCTAAGGCGCGCACTACTTAGCTAGTTCAGTCAGACTGCGCAAGGAAATAGTGCTAGCGCTAGAAGAAGACTATGTGAAGACGTTTTGCGGCAGTAAAAAAATAAAACAGTAATGAGCGCGGTTTCATGACTTGAGGGCAACAACGAACAACTTGACATAATATACGCACAAAGAGATGACAAACAATGGGTGTCAAAACCCCTCAAGCGTTCGTTCTCCCACATTATACAGAACACTGAATTGCACTGCCGGTCCTACAAGTGCTTTTCAATCGGAGTACTTGTGTCATCAAAAGCTTTCTTCAATTCCTCTGACACGCACTCAGGCACTTTGGTTTTGCAATTGCATTGAATGATTGCACTAAACGATTCGAACCGCGTTAAAACGATTCGAACGTTACATTGATAGAATGTTCGACTCGAACGGTTTGATCGAAAATTCGAATCTTTGAATTCAGCTGCAGCTGTTCCGATGACCTGACTGATCAAACGTTCTTTTATGATGGTTCATCAGTGCCAATAAAGGCTATTCTACTTGTCTTGTCGTTATGTGCGATACAAATTCGGCCATATATCATCAGTGCATGCACTTATTTAAGCGTTATTACTTACATCTTATAGAATGAGAAATATTCAGCTTATAGTAAAAGAGACACATCTAATTTCTTTTTGCTATTACATTGATTTAGTTAACGATTCGAACGTTTGATCAAAAAAAAATCGAACGTTTGATCGGGAAAAAAATCGAACGTTTGATCAAAAAAAAATCGAATCATTTTATTCAGTTTCGCCGATGATATGACTGATCAAATGTTCTTTCACGATTCATGCCAATAAAAGTTAATCAAAGAAACAAGATAAAACTAATGTCTTAAATATAAATATAAAAATATAAATTATTTTAGTAAATACATATTTAAAAATTGATGGCAGACACTATACGTCAATACTTACAGTTTATATTATATTATACCACCGTCGACCATGCAAGTCAGTGCCGTAGACAAAATCCAATTTTTTTTACTTTCAGTCGGAATAACGGACCGTTCGTTATTTCGCGTGCGTTTATAGTGTGAATCACTGTGAATCTTGTTGGAGCGATGTACGTTGTCAAAGTGTGACGTATTCAGTATTAGCATGTTTTAGTCACTATTCGTTTAATATATACAGTCAATGTCATTAAGGTTGTCCACCTCGGAAAAGCACATTTGCACATTTACATATTTGCACCTTTACACATTCGCGCACTTCTAGAGAACGAAGTATTTGCACTTGTCCGGCTGCCATGTCGGTAATCGTATTGACTCTGGATTCCACGTGCGCAAAACGAATATATAATGAGACACTTTGTGAATGTGTAAAAAAAGTGCAAATGTACCAATGTGTAAATGTGCTTTTCCAAGGTGGACAACCTTAATGACATTGACTGTATACGTCATTGTTATCACCAGCTCGAGGCGATCTGTTTTAGCTTGTTTTCTCATTAAATCACAGGCAAACCACAGTGATAAAGTGACATTTGCACTAAAAAATACCGAATAAAACGTGTTTTAATACATTTTAGCCCGAGTAAATGCACCATTGTTCCCCACCCTCCCTCACTGAGTCGGAATAGGTTAACCGGAGGACGTATATTAGTACAAGGTAGGCAACTTTCAGGATTCCTGTGGTGAATCTCAAAACAAATCTGCTAAAATATATATCAAATCTTGTGAAAACTCATCCCTAAATCCGTCCAGTTACTAAAATACCTTCAATCTATCATGTCAGCTCAATTGTTTGGTTGTATTTTGAAGAAAATGCTGGTTTTGGGTCCAAGGACGCAAAAAAAACAGCTTTCGTACTATGTGCCGACAGTTAGGCTTCGACCAGCGCAGTCCTGGGGACGAAAATGTGGAGCAAAAATAACCCGTGTACCCCTTCCCTTGTATTCCTTTACTCACCTGATCAAATGGACAAACGCAACCCTACAAACATTCGACAAACATTCGGCAAACATTCGACTTCCGCTTTCGTAACTTTTAAATATTCATGGCGTGTGAATTCTTTGACGCATGCAAGTTTTGCAAGACGGAATAATACAATACACTGCACAATAATTACAAGCAAAAATTAAACTACAACATATATGAGATGAATGACAGTAACATTTTTGAATGTTATTCTTAACTTTCACTTCTCAGTTGAATTTCGTCCCAGATTGTTATCTACAATGCACATGTTGCAGAGCTTGCTGGTTATATTACTGTTATTCTAATGTCAAATAAGTCCGCAAATAAGCGTTATTCATTTCGAATAATCAAACGAAATATTTGCATTGAATTATACAAATTACAAAACACCTTGTACTTTCTTCATAATTTCAGTTGACTATAAGACCTATAACGAACGAAACCCAAGCTTTCTTGTAAAACTTGCATGCGTCAAAGAATTCACACGCCATGAATATTTAAAAGTTACGAAAGCGGAAGTCGAATGTTTGCCTATGTAGGGTTGCGTTTGTCCATTTGATCAGGTGAGTAAAGGAATACAAGGGAAGGGGTACGCGGGTTATTTTTGCTCCACATTTTCGTCCCCAGGACTGCGCTGGTCGAAGCCTAACTGTCGGCACATAGTACGAAAGCTGTTTTTTTGCGTCCTTGGACCCAAAACCAGCATTTTCTTCAAAATACAACCAAACAATGGAGCTGACATGATAGATTGAAGGTATTTTAGTAACTGGACGGATTTAGGGATGAGTTTTCACAAGATTTGATATATATTTTAGCAGATTTGTTTTGAGATTCACCACAGGAATCCTGAAAGTTGCCTACCTTGTACTAATATACGTCCTCCGGTTAACCTATTCCGACTCAGTGAGGGAGGGTGGGGAACAATGGTGCATTTACTCGGGCTAAAATGTATTAAAACACGTTTTATTCGGTATTTTTTATTGCAAATGTCACTTTATCACTGTGGTTTGCCTGTGATTAAATACTAAATGGTTTCGAATAGAAACGTACGTTTCGATCGCCTCGTCACTCTTAGTTACGGCCACCCCGTTATTACGGCCACCTCGTTATTACGGCCACCTCGTTATTACGGCCACCTCGTTATTACGGCCACCTCGTTATTACGGCCACCTCGTTATTACGGCCACCCCGTTATTACGGTCACCTCGTTATTACGGCCACCTCGTTATTACGGCCACCTCGTTATTACGGCCACCCCGTTATTACGGTCACCTCGTTATTACGGCCACCCCGTTATTACGTTATTCACCTCGTTATTACGGCCACCTCGTTATTACGGTCACCTCGTTATTACGGTCACCCCGTTATTACGGTCACCCCGTTATTACGGTCACCCCGTTATTACGGTCACCCGTTATTACGGTCACCCCGTTATTACGGTCACCCCGTTATTACGGTCACCCCGTTATTACGGTCACCCCGTTATTACGGTCACCTCGTTATTACGGTCACCTCGTTATTACGGCCACCTCGTTATTACGGCCACCTCGTTATTACGGTCACCTCGTTATTACGGCCACTTCGTTATTACGGCCACCTCGTTATTACGGTCACCCCGTTATTACGGTCACCACGTTATTACGGTCACCCCGTTATTACGGTCACCTCGTTATTACGGCCACTTCGTTATTACGGCCACCTCGTTATTACGGTCACCTCGTTATTACGGCCACTTCGTTATTACGGCCACCTCGTTATTACGGCCACCCCGTTATTACGGTCACCCCGTTATTACGGTCACCCCGTTATTACGGTCACCCCGTTATTACGGTCACCTCGTTATTACGGCCACCCCGTTATTACGGTCACCTCGTTATTACGGCCACCCCGTTATTACGGCCACCCCGTTATTACGGCCACCCCGTTATTACGGTCACCTCGTTATTACGGCCACCCTGTTATTACGGCCACACCCGTTATTACGGTCACCTCGTTATTACGGCCACCCCGTTATTACGGCCACCCCGTTATTACGGCCACCCCGTTATTACGGTCACCTCGTTTATTACGGCCACCCCGTTATTACGGTTATTACGGCCACCCCGTTATTACGGCCACCCCGTTATTACGGCCACCCCGTTATTACGGTCACCTCGTTATTACGGCCACCTCGTTATTACGGCCACCCCGTTATTACGGCCACCCCGTTATTACGGCCACCCCGTTATTACGGCCACCCCGTTATTACGGCCACCCCGTTATTACGGCCACCCCGTTATTACGGCCACCCCGTTATTACGGTCACCCCGTTATTACGGCCACCCCGTTATTACGGCCACCCCGTTATTACGGCCACCCCGTTATTACGGCCACCCCGTTATTACGGTCACCTCGTTATTACGGCCACCCCGTTATTACGGTCACCTCGTTATTACGGCCACCCCGTTATTACGGCCACCCCGTTATTACGGCCACCCCGTTATTACGGCCACCCCGTTATTACGGTCCCTATAGAGTCGGTAATTAGAGTCGTTTTCGCATGAGTGGGAAATAGTTACGGTAGGGTTCGTGCTGTACGGTGCCGTGACCGTGCGGTATCCAAGCATTCTGATTGGTTGAGCAATGATTTTGCGCGCTGTGATTGGTTGAACAGTCTAATATCGCTGATCTTCTTACTGAAACTATTATCCACAAAACCTACTTATAATATTAAAATAATGAAACTAGTCTTAAAGTATTATTATCTTATTATCATATAGTCCTTGTTACTATGGCTACCACTGCGCTGATGTGTTTTCGAATTCCTCCATTGTTATTTCTCGAAAACTGACAACTCAAAAATTTGCGACGACACAGCGCGTTTCGACAATCCATACCACAGGCAGCCCAACCATTGCTTCTGAGGAATAAATAAAAATATATTTGCATGCGCGCGTCTTTTTTGATGGGTTTCCTGTGGTAGAGCGCGCGCGCAATACGTATTATAAGTTGGGTTCCCTGTGTATAATGCATCAATAAACACAGGGAGCCCAACATAATACGTATTGCGCGCGCGCTCTACCACAGGAAACCCATGCACATAAAAGGCGCGCACATGCAAAAATATTTGTATTTATTCCTAAGAAGCAATAGCCTGCGTAGCAAGCGTTTCTTTTGGGGGAAATTAAAAGGCGAAAAAGTTGTTTTTGATACGAAAAAGTTCTTTTGGGATAGCTGTGTTTCAGTTTTGGCCGCGCGAAACCTAAGACGAGTGCAAAAAGCTGGAATTAGGGGGAGGGGAAGAGGAGGGGAGGAAATGCTTGCTAACAAACCCCAGGTTTTTGAAAACCGCCCCTTTTACCTTTCAATAAGAACTGTCAAATTCCGACCAATCATATTCCCCCACCGAATGTAAACAAACGTCAGTACATGTAGTTTCGAGTGCAATTTGGAAGAAATGTGAACTCGTGGGTTTTCAAAGAGCTCAAATTTCACTCCTAATAATATATATGAAAAACATTAACATAACATTAGGAGTATTTCACTGAAAAACACCAAATTTCTGAAGAAAACAAACCCAGCGCGCGCTCAATGGCGACGTGATGATAGCGACAGTAGCGCGCGCACTTCAACTACAATTTTATTCAAAAACACAACAGAATCCTCAACTTTCTTGCCATTTTCTTCACCATTCTTGTTCTTTTTTATTAAAAATCCATAGTTCCTCGATGTATCGCAATGTTTTCAACACCAAAGTCGAGGAAACGTTTGATTTTAAGTTGTTTTAGGTTCAGTTCACGGTCGAGCTAGAAATACCTCGCTTCACACACTTTCTTGTCAAACCGGTTTTCAAACAAGTTATGTAGTAAAAATACTGGGAAGCCATTCTAGTGTAACGCTTGTCACGTATCGCACCAATCAGAGAGCCCGTTCGTCCACGAACGGGGTTTTCAAAAACCTGGGGTTTGTTAACAAGCGTTTCCTTCCCTCCTCTCCCCCTCCCCCTAATTCCGGCTTTTTGCACTCGACTTAGGTTTCGCGCGGCCAAAACGGAATTTTCGTTTTCGCTCTTCAATTTCCCCCAAAAGAAACGCTTGCTACGCAGGCTACAGAAGCAATGGTTGGGCCGCCTGTGATAAATAATAAAGGTTTTTTTTAGAAGCCAAAGTCAGGCTAAACCAACATATTGTAAGTAACGTTACCATAATATAGACAAAATACCTTATTATAGGAAATTAACGCACCATGAAATAAACGCGAATTTCAAAAATTCGCGTTAATTTAGTCGCATTAATTTGTAACTAACATACATTTTATTGTAATTAACATACAATTCGCGTTAATTTAGTCGCATTAATTTGTAACTAACATACATTTTATTGTAATTAACATACAATTCGCGTTAATTTAGTCGCATTAATTTGTAACTAACATACATTTTATTGTAATTAACATACAATTCGCGTTAATTAGATGTCGCGTTTATTTAAGTCGCGATAATTTGGTGCAGCGTTAACTTCCTATAACAAGGTAAACATTTTTGTAATTACAAAATTAGCCTGCTTTCAGCTTCTCTCTTGCATGGAGACAAGGTAGGGGGGAGGGGGGGGGGGGGGATTGTCCCCATGCAAGAGAGAGCCTGAAAACAGGCTAATACAAAATTTAATTATAATCTTGGGATGTAAAATACATAATGCAGTATACGCCGAATTCATAATGGCGTATTTTTAGTTTGGCGATACGATACGTTTTTAGTACAAATGATCACTAGCTGCCATCTAAAACAGTACCTAGAAATAAACATTCTTGGAAAGCTTCTTTGCTGTAGACAAAATATCATCGGAGTTATGCCGGACAGATCATAAATAGAGAGTTTTGTATGTATTTTTCAAGCGAGTCCTCACCAGCCTCGTTTTGGTGCAATTTCACAATTTCAAATGTTCATATCTTCTCAAGGATTTATTATTTGGTTTCAAAACACACACATAGTATTTAGATAATCACATTCTATCACATGAAAGATTTACTTTTCCCAAAATGATATTTTTTTGGCTTTTATGCAAATTAGAAGCAGCCATTATGAATTCGGTCTATTCAGTATTCTTTTTTTTTTTTGAAATAGCTCATGGTAAAATAAATATACAAATACAGTTGGCATACCAATACCTTATAGATTAGATATGTCAGCTAAGTGCAGATCTCAAATACACCCGTGTCTTGCTCCCTAATCGCGAATACTCAGGGCTGCCCTTTTGCTACAGTACTGTATAATCTGAGTATAACTTATGTTATATATATATAGTAGTCGCTATGATATTCAAATCAGTTGGACGAAGCAGCTGCTTTCACTTGGCCTTTCAGCACGCGGAGTTCATAATTTGACGATAAGTACGCGGTAACACACGGTTTCTCTCACACACATACACACACACAAAAAAAAAAAACGGTTTTTCAAACACGAAACAATCACGAAACGTCACGGATCATTTAACGATAAGTACGCGGTAACACCACGGTTTCTCTCTCTCTCTCTCTCTCACACACACACACACACACACACACACACACACACACACACACACACAAAAAAACCGGTTTTTCACACACGAAACAATCACGAAACGTCACGGATCATTTAACGATAAGTACGCACGGTCCATTTATCAGATTGCTGAGATTGTATACAAATGGTTATCTTTTGTTGTAACGCATTAACACACGGTGGGAGAGAAAACGAATCACAGATCTTAACGAGCAAACACGGTAATGATGACACATTAAGAGCGTCTGGTTTACATGCCGGGGTGAAACGAACGGATGCCGGAAATTTTTTTAAAAATATATTGTAAACTAACGTCACGGATTTTCACACGCAAATACGATATTGATGTCACATTAAGAGCGTCTGGTTTTTATGTGGGTTCACATTAGTTCCCGATCGATAGGAAACAAACGGATGCTGAAAAACAAATTCATATATTGTAAACTACCGTCACGGATTTTCACGCGCAAATACGATATTGATGTCACATTAAGAGCGTCTGGTTTATATGTGGGTCACATTAACAGTCAGTCACGGCCGCCGGATAGAAACCGAACGGATGCCGATCAAATAAAACAGAATCTGATCAGTATAAGACTAACGCCGATCAAATGTATAATGATAACACATTAAGCGCTTCTAGTTTAAATGTGGGTTCACATTAACACTTCCTGATCGATAAGAACCGAACGGATGCCGAAAAAGAAAAATATAATTGCATATACTGTAAATAACGTCACGGATTTATAACAGAGGCGCCACATAGCAGGTCCGTACGACTCTAAAAATCGAGTTACTCTTCACAGCGATTACTAGAAAATAGAGTTATCTCTTGGTGATCGAGGTAGTCTCCTATGCACCCGTTCTTTTAGGAGACAATTGGTGAGGAGAAAACTAGAAAAACGACTTTTTCTAAAATCCCTACTTTTTTTCAAAAATCCCGACTTTTTCAAAAATCCCGACTTTTTTCAAAAATCCCGACTTTTTTTCAAAAATCCCGATTGGATGGATGGATTGATTCTAGAATATTACTGGCTGTAGTAGTTGTTGATAGATAGATGGATGGATGAATGGATAGATGGATGGATGGATTGATTCTAGAATATTACTGGCTATAGTAGTTGTTGATAGATAGATGAATGGATGGATGAATGGATAGATGGATGGATGGATTGATTCTAGAATATTACTGGCTGTAGTAGTTGTTGTAAAGCGCTTTGTGCACTCAATGTAAAAGCGCTATAGATCGAAATATACTTATTATTATTATTGATGGATGAAGAGATGAATGAACGAAAGTATGGAAAGAAAAATAAGTGCAGATCTCAATGATTGTAGAAACAAGGTAATGAAAAAAGGACGGACGGATTAAATTGGTGGAGGGATTGAGATATGGACACCTAAATGGAAGACAGCCGAGAGGACCGAATGTGATGAGATGTGGAGGGAACGGTTGAACGAACGAAAAAGTCGATGGAATATGCCGGAGGAAAGGGCGAATGGTAGGATGGATGGAAGATTGATTAATGCGAATGGAACACGTCATAGCGATTCGAAGCGTTCTTCATTACTTGCTATGAGAACACAGGAAGCCCAACATTATTCTGTATTAGTGACTTTCCAGTCTGTGACAAATGTTGGAAGACTGGGTTCTAGTGTTTTGATTGGCTGAATTAGTTACAAGTTTTTCTAGGTGTTTGCCCTCGATGAAAGACTAGTGGAAATATCATTTAAATGTATTCAACGTTCTTTCACAAGCACATTGGATATGCTATACCCATTTTTATTTTTTTTCAGTCCGGTATCCTAAGAAATCGTGCGCTCTGATTGGTTGTTGAAGCGGGCGGAATTCTCTATATCTGACCACGGTCCGGTATCCTACGGTCCGGTATCCTAGAAAAAAAATAAAAAAGTTATTTACCGACATAGGTCGGTCCGTACAGGGAAAAACTGTGCCCTCGGTCTTGAAAGTGCTGACCTCGGGCCTTCGGCCTCGGTCAGCACTTTCAAGACCTCGGGCACAGTTTTCCCCTGTACGGACCTCCCAGTCGGTAAATAACCTCTATATATGTACTATATACCGAATATGAGCGGTCGATCTGACGCGAATATTGTATATTACTTATCGAATCCAACGATGTATAAGTGGATGTTTTACTATAATTTTGATGATAGGAAACAGTTTGGCCGAGAAAATCCAAGTTAAAGTTGAATGCAAATGAGGACGAATCTCTTGCCGATTTACAGATGTCTGCTTCGCTTATGATTTCTATTGTATTTCCCTCATTAATTATTCATGAGTTCGATAATTATATATAAAGAATAAATGGACACAGTTATGCTTTTGACTCTATACAGCATACAGTTCTGTTTCGTACTAAGAGTGGTCTATATATAATTATTTTTTCTTCATTTTTTTCCTTTTCATATATCGATCTATTTGTATCTGTAATTGTGTTTAAATTAAGTGTCCCCGATTAGTGTACTACTTGTGGTACGCTAGAAGTTTGACACGTTAATAAAGTTTATGTATGTATGTCCCAGGGGGGGGGGGGGGGGGTACTCAGGGGTATCAGCGACGGGGAGGTGCGAAGACCTTTTTGGGGTTTGAAATTCGTAGCCTGCGTCACATCCGGACTTTTCTCACGAGAGAAAAGTCCGGATATGACGCAGGCTAGAAATTCGCGGCTTAGGACTTTTTTGGGGTTATCAATTTTCTGGTGGACTTTTTTTGATATAAAGATTTTGGCAAGTACTTTACTTGGGGTTGATAAAAATGATATCCTACCGTTCTCGATTTTATGCAGAGAAATTGGACTTTTTTGGGGTTACGATTTTGGGCCATTTTTTTTTTGCGTAATGGACTTTTTTGGGGTTAAAAAGTTTGGCCTCATTCGCATCTCCCCGTCACTGATACCCCTGAGTACCCCCCTGGGATGTATAATAATAATAATAATAATAATGTATGTATGTATACAGTCTTTAGTTTGGATATAATATTATTAAAATTTCAGAACAGCTGTGTCAATGGTTCAGTATCACTCGTACCCAGTCTTCAAATGTATCTGCCACAGACCGGGGACTTTGTTTTTAGGCATTTATATGTAATGCGTTATTTCACTGTGAAAACTAGAGTGGCTTGAGTAAACGCAGTTTTAATTCAGTCCCAGAATTCCTTTCGAACCTAGCTCGAACAAATGTACTCTGCCACAGACCAGAGACTTTGTTCTTAGGCATTTATATGTAATGCGTTATCAGTTTCACTGTGAAAACTAGAATGGCTTGAGTAAACGCAGTTTTAATTCAGTCCCAGAATTCCTTTCGAACCTAGCGTTCATGACTTTTAACACGAGAATGTTACTACTTTATCAGACATTGAAAACACACTTACGGCAATCTATCTTTAAAGTGCCATGTTACTTGTCTTATCCTAGTAATACACCTATCAATGATAAGCCCGAGGGGGGAGGGGGCGGAAAAGGGTTGGGGAAGACTGGCCAAAAAGTAGGTACACATATTTTAAAGAACATCAAATATCCTCACTATCGGGGAGGTCATGTCTGTAAGATCGTAATACAACGTACTGCTGAAGGACTTTTTCGGGCTGCATATGAAGGCGCCCATGGCAGCCGAGCAGCTTACAATCATGAGGAGTTAGTACATTAGTATGCTATACCTCCAAGCTCTTCTATAGCGCATTTCACAATGTCTCAGATAGCTTGTACCTAATAATCCACTTAACCCGCAAAATATAACTTTTCTTCATCTATTAACTTAACTTATAAACTAAATTGTATGTAAACTACTGGTACTAAAATAAAGTCTATGTCTATGTCTATGTCTCAATGCGCTTTACACATATCACCTTTTGACGGACCGCTGTTGATTTAGCTAAGGTAGAGTTAGTTAGAAGTCAAGTTCACGCTAAGGGATATATATCAAAACAAATTTTGTAAAGCGTAAATGGGCCAGCATAATAATAGATCAGTAAAATAGATCAATATAAAAACTACATGTAAAGTACTTTCCATGCAATAGTAGGACTGATTGATATTGAATTTGCGAGAAACAACAATATCAATTAAACTCTTCAAACGTCTGATAGTCTTTCGCGATTATTCCAAACACCACGTTGGTCGCACTTCTTTATACAACCACGACTAGACATAACACTCGGGTTAGAATATACTTGGTTTTCACTAGCGATGCAAGCATAAGCGCAAGAACAATAGCTCTTATTTCACTGTGAAAACAGGCCTAACGCAAGCATAAGCGCAAGCACAAGAGGCGTTATTTCACTGTGAAAACGGACCTAACGCAAGCACAAGCACAAGAGGCGTTATTTCACTGTGAAAACAGGCCCGACACAAGCATAAACGCAAGCACAAGAGGCGTTACTTCACTGTGAAAACGGACCTAACGCAAGCATAAGCACAAGCACAATAGGTGTTATTTCACTGAGAAAGCCGCAGGCTGGACGCAGACGACGCAAACATATATTGATTATATTGATATAATAATATCATTTGCGCTTTATAAATAGTACAACACTATTATATAAGCGCTCAAAGCACAACTGAAGGATCAATATCTCTCCATTTCTTGTGCTTGCGCTTATGCTTGCGTCGGGCCCGTTTTCACAGTGAAATAACACCTCTTGTGATTGCGCTTATGCTTGCGTCGGGCCCGTTTTCACAGTGATATAACGCCTCTTATGCTTGCGTTTATGCTTGCGTCGGGCCCGTTTTCACAGTGATATAACGCCTCTTATGCTTGCGCTTATGCTTGCGCTTATGCTTGCGTCGGGCCCGTTTTCACAATGAAATAACGCCTCTTATGCTTGCGCTTATGCTTGCGTCGGGCCCGTTTTCACAGTGAAATAACGCCTCTTGCATGTGCTTGCGTTTATGTGTCAGGTCCGTTTTACACTGACAGAAGGGTAGGAGTCTTGTGCTTGCGCTTCTGCTTGCGTCGCAATTTACAATATGGCTTTACAGAACGCGTAAAACTGTGATACAAGCCAGTTTATATATCGCAGTTTAAATATCGCAGTGCGATTATTAAAACAGTGTTTGGTCGCTCGTTGGCCGTTGCATGACTCGGTAGAATGGGTATTCTTCGCGGATCTTTGAGATCAGAAGTGTTCCCATGCCAGAGCCGGTTCCTCCGCCAAGAGAGTGAGATGCATGACTCAGCGAATCATAGAAATGACAATGACAGTAGTTTATTTGGTGCCATAAACCATATCCATACAAATAAGATTACAAATATCAACAAATTAGACATCGCAGCGTGTGACTCGAACAATCATGAACAATATTTCCTGCATTCTGGGCATTCAAATCAACTGAACGATTTCAAAAACTCAGCAAAATAAAGATCGGTGTTATAAGCTTACCACAACACACAATTACAGCGGTACAAAGTATAGAAGACATTGACTTCTTGTGACTGTTGTGTCAGTTGTGCGATACTGATAGCATATTTATCTTCTAACTTCTCGCCTTTTGCTTTGATCGCCATTATTTCATCATTTAACACAACATGTGAGGTCATTTGAGCGATATTTGAGTTGTTTTGAGCAATATTTGATGTCTCGTGTTGATCAGAGCCTTCGGTAATTATTTGAGCGGCCAGCACAGGGCGCATGCGCTGTAGAACCCAGTTGGCGATTTGAGGTCAAAGAAGAAGAACGGACTGCATTTTTAGAGTCGGACCTTCCACAGGAAGCCCGGCTAATAATAATAATAATGATAATAATAATAATAATAATAATAATAATAATAATAATAATAATAATAATAATAATAATAATAATAATAATAATAATAATGATAATAATATAATAATAAAGATACGTTTCTTCTACGTAAATGATTTAATATATCCGATACGATTTAATATATTCTTTTACCGTTGAATTCTATACCACTTTACTGTGCGCGTGCATAGCAACGCGTTTGTCATTTGTCAGTGTTTTCTACGCTAACTGAAAGTTCGTTAGAATTGCCTTCATTCCCTGACCAGTGATGGGCCATGAGCCCGAAAGCTCGGATATATTAAATCCTTTACGTAGAAGAAACGTATCTTTATTATAACATGGCACCTACGTACAACATCATATTGAATAATAACATAATCAATAAAATAAGATAAAACTGAAAATCTTTAGTGTGGACTGGCTAATAGTTATGCTGAAACTCAGAAGTAGTTATTTTCATCATGCAGAGGTGTGTATATAGATAAGCATTAGACATGCCAACAAAAATAAACCTCGCAGATAAGAGTAGCGCATGGAACAGTAGTAATCAAAACCAACGTTCAGCTATGTTGTGATAACCAGGTGTGCAACTACATGTGTAAGAATCGAATCTTATCAGTGATATAATTAATAACCTGAAGCGTATTATAACTCGACAGTGTTAGGAAATGAGCGCAACGTTTTTGACTATAGACTAGATGAATATCGCAGTAACCTCCCTAATATATATCGTTACGTTTTCAAGTGTGTGTGCATATACATGTATAAAACGAACATTCACCTAATATATTACAACCTGACGGTGCTAAGAAACGAGCGCTACGTTTTTGAAGAGTATGTACTATACATATGGCATTTATCCAAGGCTAGATGAATATCGCAGTAACCTCCCTAATATATATCGTTACGTTTTCAAATGCATAATACATGTATAAAACGAACGTTCACCTGTATTACAACCTGACGGTGCTAAGAAACGAGCGCTACGTTTTTGAAGAGTATGTACTATACATATGGCATTTATCCAAGGCTATAGATGAATATCGCAGTAACCTCCCTAATATATATCGTTACGTTTTCAAATGCATAATACATGTATAAAACAAGCGTTCACCTGTATTACAAATCGACGGTGCTAAGAAACGAGCGCTACGTTTTTGAAGAGTATGTACTATACATATGGCATTTATCCAAGGCTATAGATGAATATCGCAGTAACCTCCCTAATATATATCGTTACGTTTTCAAATGCATAATACATGTATAAAACGAACGTTCACCTGTATTACAAATCGACGGTGCTAAGAAACGAGCGCTACGTTTTTGAAGAGTATGTACTATACATATGGCATTTATCCAAGGCTAGATGAATATCGCAGTAACCTCCCTAATATATATCGTTACGTTTTCAAATGCATAATACATGTATAAAACGAACGTTCACCTGTATTACAAATCGACGGTGCTAAGAAACGAGCGCTACGTTTTTTGAAGAGTATGTACTATACATATGGCATTTATCCAAGGCTAGATGAATATCGCAGTAACCTCCCTAATATATATCGTTACGTTTTCAAATGCATAATACATGTATAAAACGAACGTTCACCTGAATTACAAATCGACGGTGCTAAGAAACGAGCGCTACGTTTTTAAAGAGTATGCACTGCATATGGCAGTTATCCAAGGCTAGATGAATATCGCAGTAACCTCTCTAATATCGATCTATATCCTTACATTTTCAAATGCATAATTGTTACGTTTATATGTACTTAGGTTTAGCAGTTTGTACCGCAAAGACAACGTTCACCCGTATTACAACTCGACGGCGCTAAGAAGCGAGCGCTACGTCAGTTTTAAAGAGAATAGATACATACATATATCCAAAACGATGAATATCGCAGTAACCTCCCTAATATCGATCTATATCCTTACATTTTCAAATGCATAATTGCTATATACTTAGGTTTAGCAGTTTGTATACCGCAAAGACAACGTTCACCCGTTTTGTAACTCACCGGTTTGGCCTGAAGGGAGAACTACCGTTGCTGAAGAGTCGTTGGGCGGATGCCGCACAGTTGCGTAGAACTTCGCTTATACTGAAGATGTAAAAGACACGTGTACAGGCCACGGCTCGATCAGTTTCACGATAACCCCCAAAATAGCTCACAATCCGTAGGTTTTCAAGTGTGTATAAACCCACATGCGTGTGGTAGCAAACACAGTATTAATTATACCTCACCGTTGTTTAGAAGATCCGTGTACGGTTTCGCGGTAGTCTCACAAATTTATCGGCAAAAAAACTATTTACTTTAAACAATCTCACAAATTGACTGAAATGATCTGTATGTTCTCAAGTGTTAGTATATGTACGTCAACGCTGGTTGACCCGCAAGGCACTTAATTAAATGTGTAGAAGTAATTAAAACGGGACTCGCGCATGACGTCGATTTTCGAATAATCAGTCCGTTATCGAACTCACTCTATCATAGGAAACCCATCAAAAAGACACGCGCGCAATGCAATGAATACTAGACTTCAAGTATTTGATGGAAGGAAACTACAGTATCTGCCGAATATCTTTCAAATAAACGTGTTATTGACTTTTGCTAATTGATACAGTTTTAGTGTGAATTTAAGGTAATGGTCAGTAATATAAAAATGAAATGATTGCATGACATATAAAGTTAAAGCTATTGTTCTTAAACCGGTAAACTCTGGGGAGTTGATTGTCCTTGTTCGTTCAAAAGTCCAACGTTGAACGAACAAGGACAATCAACTCCCCAGAGTTTATTGAACTAGTCGGAACAATAGCTTTTAATTTAATTAACTTTATAGACATAGCGGGAAAACTGCAAAGCTGCTGTTTTCATACAGTTTTCATTAACTGGCAATGATACATCAAAAACTGCAATTGATACATTTGTGATGCCATTACTCAAAACTTGTGGCAAATCTTATTAAGTTACAGTAAAGCTTCTCGGAGATGTTTACGGAAAACGATGTTTTTTCTGCTGATCAAAACATTACCTCTCCCAAAGTACAAACCCTTATATCTCTGAGACCCCTTCACCGAATTTTGGTGGCATTTGTTATTTTGTTATTTGAGCATAAAAGGGCTTGTATACAAAATATTGAGCTTAACAACCTATAAGTGTTCTTATTAGACGAGGCTATAAAACGTTTTTCCGCTCTGCCTACCTTATAAGTTGTGCAGGAATTCATGTTTATCACTATTGCAGTTGATGGCCATCGGATGATGGCCGAAATATTCAAATAGACCAACATGAACAACAAATTTCTTCTTGTCATTTCATTTTTATTTAATCTATTTGCCCAAATTAACATTTTCAACTAATGGTAATATAATGGTAATTTTCAACTAATGGCCACAATCACTGATCGGGAAAATGTGTCAATAGATCTAATTTATTTTGGTTTGGGTTGTACATATGGAGACTGGCGACAAACGATTTAAACACAAGGTACCAAATATGGAATTTCATTACCAAATATGGAATTTCATTACCAAATATGGTATTTCATTACCAAATATGGAATTTCATTACCAAATATGGAATTTCATTACCAAATATAGAATTTCATTACCAAATATGGTATTTCATTACCAAATATGGAATTTCATTACTAAATATGGAATTTCATTACCAAATATGGTATTTCATTACCAAATATGGTATTTCATTACCTTATAATATGACCTAAGAAAATCCTGCAATTCGATTGGCTGAGAGGAGTGGTATTTCAGCGTAATAGTGGTATTTCAAGCTCTCAGGAGTGGTATTTCAAAATCACCATGGTAACCATTGTTTGAGCACCAAGCATGACATTCAAATCCAAGATGGCGGATAAACCCGACAGAGTTTTTCTCGCTAAAAAAGCTGAAATATACCTAGAAACAAATCTCAAGAACAACAAATTGAAAAAGTACATCAACATGGATATATTGTTGACAAATCAGGAAGGTTTTCTTTGGCTGAAGAGAGAGAAACGATCGACTGTTGATCGTGCTAAAGTAAAGGGTTTCCTGCTTTAGATCGAGAAGTGAATTAAGAATTATTGCTGAAAAAGGTAAAAATAAAGCTTTAGAAACCTCTTGTTTCTGTTTTCTTCATTTGTTATCTAATTTATGAACGTTTTTCTATGAAAATAATTTACTTGAGAGCATTTTCCATTAGTTCATGGTAAAACTACAGACAAACTGATCGAAATTGCAGTATTTTCTTAGGTCATATTATAAACATTTAATAGCATGTTTTGTACGTGATATTTGGGATAAATACCACTCGTGATATTTCAAAATTATCACAAATTTCACTCGCCGGAGGCTCGTAAAATTTTGTTAACAATTTTGAAATATCACTCGTGGTATTTATCCCAAATATCACTACAAACCATGCTATTACCTATACAAATATGGAATTTCATTACCAAATATGGAATGTTATTACCAAATATGAAATTTCATTATACCAAATATAGAATTTCAGTACGAAATATGGATTTCCATTACCCTGAAAGCATAAATATTTGCCTCTCAATAAGCCAGTTCGGAGTTTAAGAATAAGGTTCAGTGTGCATGCGATTTTATCCCGAATTTATCACCTTCTTTTGTTAACGTTTGTGTTATTTTTAAATAACAAAAGAAGGTGATATAATCGGGATAAAATCGCATGCGCACTGAACCTTATTCTTAAACTCCGAACTGGCTTATTCATAATTGTGGGATCATGTAAGTAAAGGTATTTCAATACAGAAACAGCAATCAAATATTTTATCTACGTTTATAGCCTCAGAGGCTTACCATGATTTGACATGCTCTGACGTCAAGAAAGTTAAGATTGATAGATCGTAAACCGTTCAAGGAGTTTATTTGATTATCGGTAATGTGATTGTGACAGCTACGAGAGAGCTTAGGATTACAAATCGATGTTTTTGCCGGGAGAATTGGAGTTGAAAGTTAAGGTAAATGTTTGATAAAGTTATTTTTAATATTATCTTTTTAATATTATTATTTTTTAGTGATATATATATATTTAGGTTTTAATTAGCATTCTAAGCGCTCTGATCATTGCTATGGATAGTGGCGCTATATAAAATGTATTATTATTATTATTATTATCATTATTATTATTATTATTATTATTATTATTATTATTATTATATTCGAGAGCAAAGTCTATAATTCACAACGACGGATCATTTGAGAGAGTAGCCATCAGACATTATGCTTTGAAACGTAATACCTTGAAGTGATTTTTCTCAAAACTCATTAATAATTCATGAGGATAAAAAAAAAGGAAAGAGGTTTGATATTTCGAGTTTTATACCAATAATTATTGATTGTTTTTGTTTTTGTTCAAAACGCCGGCTTTTTCGCTATTCACTATCTATCACTCAAAAATGAAACCGTGCAGTAAGATAATGGTATCTAAACTAATTATAATATTTTAAATATTAAAGTGCTACTTAGACGAAAATCGATCGAAGTTTAATTTGGCTGAAAATTCATTGAATAATTCTTCAAGGGTCTAATAATAACTAGTTAACATCTTTTTTCGATATTCCAGAGGGAAGTACTATATTTTCATGAATCTTTAGAGGAGTCAGTGACGTCATCTACTCAACCCAACATTCAGCTCCATACATTTCTTTGTATTTTGTGAGTCAAAATAACTCAATGTTTTGTTCAGATAACAGCTCTGCATTGAAGACAACTGGTCAGACAATCACAAATAATGTAATGAAAATCCTTCACCCAAACTTTTAGCTTCATAGAAATAAAATAATTCAAGAAACTAAACACAAAGAAATGTATGGAGCGAAGCTGTGCTGATTGTTAGGGTTGAGTAGATGACCTCACTGACACTTCTAAAGATTCATAAAAATGTAATCACTTCCCATAGGAATATTGAGAAAACACATCAACCAGTAATTGTATGGCTCTTTGAGATTATTTCAGTGAAGTTTCAGCTAAATTAAACTTCGATCGATTTTCGTCTAAGTAGCACTTTAAAATATTCGAGTATAACTGCATCGAAAAGTGTTATCTCATTCGGTTGATGAGAAAAAAAGATTCGATAGCGTTCATATTCTCCGGCTATCGACATCTTCTTATAGCTTAAGAGGATATTTTTTGTACGAACGCGCGTATTGAGCGCCAAAAACCAAATGGAGAATACGTTTTGTACAAGGCTAAAACTGCTTTAGCAAAGAGTTCAAGGTATTTGTGATGGTTTTTGAACGGTAAAAGTGAAATTAGAGTGTTAATCCAAAGTGAAAATTTGATTTGAAAACCGTCCACATGGGCTATAGATCTGTATATTTGCTAGTATTGCTGATGTTTTCCCCTGAATTACCTCAAATTTGAAACAAAAAGCAGGAAAATGGCTTTGTACAACGCTAAAACAGCTTTAGGCAGACAATTTACTTTGTTTTTAATAGTTTGTGCTTGGTTAAAATAAAATTAGAGTGTTAATCCAGAGCGAAAATCGAAATTCAAACTGTCCAAAAGGGCTGGTTTTTGGCGCTTTTGGCGGATATTACGCGATGTTGAAAGAAATATCCTCTTAAAGCAATTCAGTATTACCCATGCTCCCTTTCTTTCGATTTTAAAATTCATTTTTTATTTTTTATTTTTAATACATTTATTTCTATCTAATTTACACTATCTTGATTGCAAAAGATTTTTTTTAAATCCCATGCTCCCTTTCGGCATTGTCGAGTTGTTTGAGTGCTTTTGTTGACAAGGTTTTTAAAACAGCGGTATTCACCATAGTCTCCTTCGCAGCCGTTTTTAGTTCCGTCACGTAACGTTCCCGAAACTAAGAACGGGTGCATAGGAGACTATATTCACCAGGGTTTTTTTCCCCAGACATATTACACGATAGCAGCGCCGGAACTTCAATCAACATCCGCTGATGCAGGCTTTTTAAAAAATTAATTGTTGCTCCGAGTGATTTTGGCTCATATTACACAACTGTCTTCCAAATAGCCGTTAATAGCGAATACGATTTATATCACAATGAACTCGGTGCGAACCCTAACTATTTGGTATTGAAATTCCATATTTGGGAATGAAATTCCATATTTGGGAATGAAATTCCATATTTGGGAATGAAATTCCATATTTGGGAATGAAATTCCATATTTGGGAATGAAATTCCATATTTGGGAATGAATTTCCATAGTAATAGATCACGAATCCTGCAATCTGATTGGCTATCTCAAAAAAATATAGGAGTGCGTCTATCGAAAAGGCGCCTTATTTTAGAGAAAGTCGTAAAGAAAATAGAAATAGAAATAAATAATGGAACCCTGGGATTTGACGTAGGTTTTCTTGAGGTCACAAATAAGTATTTCAACTGTCATAAGATCGATCCCATTTCTCTGGATGCGGCCAGGAGCCTAACTACATTTATACAATAATTCAGATATTATAACGCGCGCTCTGATTGGTCAAAACACCGTTTTAGATGAGAGTATCTAAACACGTTACATCATGACCTTGAAAGACCTTGAAGCGATGCAGTGGATTTGATCGACACCAAATATATATATTTTTTATTTTAGTAGAAATTCATCTATTTTCTTAAAGATGTATTTACTTACCAACAGGGATGAATTCAAACTGCAATCGTCCACTGAATTCAGTCCTGACCAGTTTACTGTTTGCTGTATTAAATAATAAAGTGTAAACTGAAATGGTAAAGAAACGTTGGATATAATATATAGCTGTATTATCCGATGTAATCATTTTAAGGTGCCGGGCTCGATTGGGTTTTACCGTAGCGATACCTCTTGCGTTTGAAACACAATACTCCAGTTTCGAGTAGTTTAGGCTAAGAACAGACGCCGATCTTATCATGAGCCGTACCCAATTCAAACAATAGATCATGAGGCGGCTACTTATTAATTCTTTTGAAATGCTCATGGATATTTCGGTACGGCTCATGATAAGATCGGCGTCTGTTCTTAGCCTAACACCGCTGTTCTCCTTGACAAAAGACGCGTTTGCTCAGGCTTAGCCTCAATCCAGAGAATAACCCGTGCAATTAAAAATGGTTTCTATTGTTGAATGTCAACACTTTTTCGCCATTCTCGTCGGTATTTGTTAATGAATGTACACTGAATTGAGGCTAAGCCTGAGCAAACGCGTCTTTTGTCAAGGAGTACAGCGGTGACTAAACAACTCGAAACGGGAGTATTCAGTGTACATTTGTGAACGATCTA
This sequence comes from Actinostola sp. cb2023, assembly GCA_033675265.1. NCBI lineage: Eukaryota > Metazoa > Cnidaria > Anthozoa > Actiniaria > Actinostolidae > Actinostola > Actinostola sp. cb2023. The sequence continues at coordinate 253,109 of JAUJYZ010001520.1, forward strand.
ATGATAAATTGAGCATTACAACCTTGTTACAGAAAGATCAAAGTTTCTGATGAAGTATGTTTTATGATCGGCGTTATTATGGCAACGCTGAGAGAGAATTCCACTTTTTACATATTCTCGATTTCTATAGATTATAGGATTATTTTGGGGGAAATGCTCTTGTGATCTTATAGTGGGCAGAATTGTCTCTAGTTCTAGTGAATATAATCAAATTCTGAGAGAGCGTTTTTGTGATATCTTCGATTAAACTTTTTGAGCATATAATTCAAGCGTAAACAAAGCAATTAAATCAATCTCCTGAAATCCAAGTAAATATAGCGTATTAACACTCAATTTTAGACTTGAATTGTTGCAATGGATATTGAACTACATTAGCTTGCTTGCGTTAGGCCTGTTTACACAGTGAAATAACGCCTCTTGCTTGTGCTTGCGTTTATGCAAAGCATTTCCAAGGTTTTGGACATTTTCTAGGAATATCCAAGGTTTTGAACATTTTCGACGAATTTCCAAGGTCAGTTTGGACATTTACTAGGAATATCCAAGGCCTGGACATTTTCGACGAATTTCCAAGGTTTGGAACTTATAAAATTTATCAGTTGGAATTAAATTGAATTTCCAGCGAATTTCCAAGGTTTAGTCGTTCATTTCACTAGCCGGAAATTGATCAATTTTCAATGAATTTCCAAGCGGGTATTTATTACTCGTGCCCAGGCCGTAGGCCGCACGAGTTATAAAACCCAACGCGTATTTTATTTTTTTTTCAATGTCAGAAAATCGCAAAGTTGTGCAATATCCGGTCACATGCTATCGAGACCCAAATATAAATAGGGGACAGGGTTGAGGATCAGCAAAGGGGGAGGGCAAGGGGAGAAGGTTTGCAACGCCTAGCCCAGATACCGGGGCCTAGTATACATGTATTGGAACCATTTATATACAGAAATGTATCTCTCTTCCAATCGATGTGGGACATTGTCAAATCCAAAACACTACTCATGACCACTAATTCCATAGACAATCGTCACTAAAAATAAAGTCAAAATCAAATCAAATCAGATAGGGCAAATGGGGGTGTGTGTCTAGCGAAAGCATAGGGTCTTGTACTACTGAATTGTCTCGCACATGCGCAATGTGTTATATAGGAGTCGTGATTCCCGATCTAAAAAGCGGCTAAATTAAATGTGTTGGCCAAATGAAGGATAAAAAGACGAGGTATAAAGCAACAAGTCAGAGCCCAGCCATCCACCACGGCTTAGAAATTGCACACAAATCCTAACTTCGGCCTTCATCGGTCGCTGTTCAGCGCTCGTCAACAAATCAAAATTCACAAGACAACTCGGACCAACATCGAATATTAAAATACAACTCAAAACCTCAAGAAAACTACACAGGGGACTTCAACAACTATTATTCTTTATTTCTAGTATTTTTTTAGGGAACGCCTTATAGAAAAATAATGCTTTTGAGAAACAAACAAACTCATACTCAAAACTATAAAATGACCGGTTGAACCAAGCTTTTCGAATCGCTCAAAACCACTCAAAAACACAATTTCTCGCTCAGATTTCTACACCAACGTGTTCTTTAATTTTCAGACTACTGTTGTGAATACATATTTGAGAATCTCATACCCTTTGAAGGCTTTATCAGAGCTCATTCCTGATCCAACCGAACGAAATCCAAAGACGTCACGATCCACTGATTTCTACGTTTGGGCTACCTGTGACCACAGGAAGCCCAATTATACAACTGACACACACGAACATTCAGTGAAAATCCTTATCGTCCAAGAAGATAAGCACACGAATAGCTGGACGTCTATGTGTTCTACTAGAAAGGAAACCACAAGCTTATATTTATGGTATTTTATATTTCGAAGTCTAAATGAAAACTCGACCGACAACAACTATCCGAATCATTGAACTTTACTCGTTGAATACATTTTTTTATATAAGCTTACCTATTTTTAGACTTTTTATATATAAATGTTCAAATATTTTCACGCTAAGAGCGAAATATAAAACATACCGCATTGATCACGAAAGATAACTGCGACATGTGCTGGTTCCAGGTAGAAAAGGGAACTTTTCAAGCAAAAATCAAACTCGTATTCAAACTTTGGGCTCTTTCAGTCAGTATATCACTATCCTGAAAAACCTTTGTTATTCAAATCAAGAACTCTTTGTAGAACGAGGCATACAACAATATGAACTATTGTTATTCAAATTTTCAGGAATTCAGGAAGGTGATATACTGAGAAAGCCCCCACACTGACACTTCCACAGGGATCCCAATTCTACTCTGGTCCTTAGCATGTACTGGTTCAATCCGGCACCAGGGCACGAGTGAACCCTGCCGACAGGGTCTAGTTCGTGTTTAATGTACCTGTCAGCTGTGTAGTAAATTAAAATTCAGGACCGGATTCCTAAAAGACCGATTATAATAACGTTTGGTTGAACAAATTTCATGACGTGTAATTCTGCAGTGTTAGTGTTCGGGCTTTGGATCAGCGTAAGGATTTAATGATAAGATGCGAAAGCAAACGATTCTATATGATATACATTTATAGGTACCGTTGTTTAAGGGAGGCTCTAGGTGGCTGGTATCGGTTCTTTATTCAAGCTCTGGCTGGCTAGGACTAATTACAATTTGAGGTGCGGTCACTTTTATAGTGACGCGCACTAACTGTCTATCATTATATCAATGTCATGTGGTTCTAGATTACAATTATCAAATACGCAGTTAAGTCGTACAAGTAATCTAAAGATTTTATATAGTTAATTTCTGAAATACTGCAACAAAGTTATACTGCTGGATAGTGAAAATTATAAGTTACTCTGACTGTGTCAAAATATTGTAAGTGGGAAATAGGAATAAGAAGTTCTGACGAAGTATAGTGTGGTAGATAATTGTGTGTCAACAATGCCCAAAATAGGAGGAGACTGAATGATAAGAAAATAGGAAATTGATCTAGAATACAATCTGGCATTAATGGAACTGAAGTCTTAATAGCATCAATTGACTTAGCTTATCAATAAATGAGAGGAAAGTAGTTGTTTTATCTAAAAGTGTTTTGAGAATATACAGCCGCAACTAATAGTGTCGGTAAAATCAGTAATTCTGTTGTTCACCCAAAAAGAAGAAGAAAAATACTACTACTAATAATAATAAACACTTTTAAATGACTGTTCCCGAGGGAAACAGTTAATTTTGTTTCCTGAGAATCTCAATGTTTCCCGAGACGAAGTCCTGATGACTGGTCCCGAGGGAAACAGTTAATTTTGTTTCCTGAGAATCTCAATGTTTCCCGAGACGAAGTCCTGATGACTGGTCCCGAGGGAAACAGTTAATTTTGTTTCCTGAGAATCTCAATGTTTCCCGAGACGAAGTCCTGATGACTGGTCCCGAGGGAAACAGTTAATTTTGTTTCCTGAGAATCTCAATGTTTCCCGAGACGAAGTCCTGATGACTGGTCCCGAGGGAAACAGTTAATTTTGTTTCCTGAGAATCTCAATGTTTTTCGAGACGAAGTCCTGATGACTGGTCCCGAGGGAAACAGTTCGTCTCGGGAAACATTGAAATTCTCGGGAAACAAAATTAACTGGTTTCCCGAGAGAACAGTCATTAAGTGTTTTGTTATATCCCCATAGTCAAACACTGAAAAAATTGTTGTTAATACTGACGGCACCACAAGTATTTTCCATCGACTTTGACCTGGAATGCTTACCATTTACTCGGAAAAACCGGTTATTCCGGTTGGAAAAACAAATGGTATGTGTCATTCCGATCGGAAAGTTTCGAAAAACTCGGTCTAGCGATTGAGGTAATCCACTTTTCCCGCTCTTTTCGTTTTTTTCCGTAGACTCGTGTACCATTAGACCGAGTTTTCCGGAACTTTCCGATCGGAATGACACATAACTTTTTTTTTCAAACCGGAATTTCCGGTTTTTCCGAGTAAATGGTAAGCACCACTGATCACGTGCGTTTATTCCCCTCTCACGCTTTAATGCCCGCGCGGGAGTTATTACTAATGGGCTCCTGCTATGGGGATATAACAATCAACAATTTATTTCCCGAAGTGGAGGTAAGTAGTAGTACTGATAAAAAATGGCACTTTATTAAACAAATAAATTCGGAGACTGTAGCGAAACGAGACGCCATTTTGAATCTCGTCCCAAAACAGTGAATAGCCAAGGATATTCCGAGTTACGGGAGCCAATCAAAACGCGCCAAAATTCAAGTCCCTCACGAATGGAAGGTGGAGACCCATAAGTATGCGTCTTTCGTGCTGCAGTGCACCCCAGTGCTCAATCGCACCAGGGCACGAGTGAACGCTTATTAATTAAAGCGTCTAGTTTTCTTCTAAATAACAAAAAAGGCTAAATAATAGCATAAATATTTAATACCCTACAAATGTCGATATTTTCCACTCTCAGACAATTTCCTCTTTTTCTCCGTTAGAAGGAAAACAGAAATACGAAAACAAGTTAAAAAAACGATTCGTCTTGCAGAGTATAGAAAGAAGAGGAAGATTTAATTAACTGAACCTAATCCAGGTTAGAATAATAATTATAGACTCATCAGTTATTCCCCTCCATTTAGATTAATTTATAATGGTTTGAACGCGAAAAGGTGTCAATTCTGAAACGATTTTGGAACAGAAAAAGATCTACATAGTTTTTTTTAGGAAGTTACCCTGCCAAACAGGGTAGAATCTATCCAGAGGAGTACCAGAGTAGAAGACGACTGATTTGAATGAGGAACCAGCCTGTCGATATCCTAATCCTTATCGGTACTTTGTCACTCCAAAAAAAATAAAACACTTACAAGTTCATGAAGCTATCATGCAAGCAAATCTATTTACAGGTAAGTCTAGCAGATAAAAAAAAAATTTCCTTAAGAAACTGCCACAGAATACAATCTTACCCAAGCTCACGTTGTGGTTGATTCCGTGCGTCGAGTGCTTAGAACTGACCAAGTTAGATTCTCCGTGCAAGGATGCGAGTGTTAATCGATACGTGGTGAGTCGCCGACTGCATTGAGGCGGTATCGGCACATGGTAATTATGTCCAACTTAAGAAAGGAAAATAATCGCTTTTATTTGAGAAATTGATTGCAGTTTTAGAGATTACGATTTGTCATGGTAATAGCTATTTACCGCCGAGACGCTCGCGCTGATTGGCCGCTTTCGTGTTAATGTAGTTTGCAAACCTTAGACAAACAATTAGCCATCAATTCTACCTTTTTTTCTGTTTACTTTTGTTATTTTATAAACTAGAATTTATGTCTCAAATTCTAAATGGCAAATATTTCCCCTCTGTCTGATAGTTGGGTATGTGTACCGTTTCTATGTTGTTTTCTCTATCTGGCGACCTAATTAAAACTTCACTTTGAAGCTCAATAAAGTGTACCAGAAATAATCAAGAAGAAAATATGCTGGTTTATTAGTGACTCTTTTGCGGTCAAATTTTGGACGAGGTTGAGCAAAATATCGTTATTTGTCAGCGTCTCGCAGCTTTTAAAATTATTTGCCTCTGCCGATATGTTTTGAGTCAGGTAATTGTTTCATCATTCATATTATTTTCTCTCGCCTAAGATCGAGCTGCCATTATCGAGGAGAACCCAGAGAGTTATTTGCAGTGACGTAATCGTCTCTCGACCAATGAAAATCCCGGAGAAGATAATGTGAATGATAAGGTCATCGTTTTGACAAATAACAACCCATAAATTTTTTTTAAAATCGATTTTTCAAAAGCTAAGTGTTGTCTGTTTTAGAAAACACAATCTAACTTTAAAATCTGAAACGGTTTCCCAGATCTAAAAATAACAGATCTAAAAATAATTTAAAAAACTAATAAAAATAAAATATGATAGAATAAGTATAACGTAAATAATTACAAATATATATGATACCTATGCCAAATAAAAATACTATAATAAAAAACCAATATAAAAATATTTTTGTTGTGAAATTTTCAAGAAAAATGTAAATAAGTGAAAAATTAGCCTTAATTAAGAGACTGAAATATAGTAAAACCCCGCATATAAGAACCTGTATTTTTCAAGTCAGCCTAAAAAGGTTCTTATATAATTGGTGCTTACTGGGAAATTAGACTATTTAGGTTCTTAAACAGGTTCTTATTTTCTTAAGAAAAAAAAGTGGTAGACGGTATTATTGTCGTTGACAGCGTGTACAGTTATCTATACATGTGAAATAACATTGCAAGGGATCTGACTCATTTTCATTGCCTGGTAGAACTCTTTTTATTTCATCAGATTTTAATTCCTAAGTAGTAAATTATAAAATAAGAACCTTTTCAAATTTTAGGCTAAAACAGGTTATGCAAAGGGGGTCTAAATGGGCAATCTTAGCCTAACAGGTTCTTAAAAACCAGGTTCTTATATGCAGGGTTTTACTGTAACAATAAGTTTTACCAGTCGGCATGGTCATACTCATAAGCAGTGCCGCTCTCTGTACACAATATATTGAATGCCATCATCTAAAACAATGATATCCTTCGCAAAATTAGAACCAATTCAAAGCTTGAAGCCGGCCGGAGATGTACGTTCGAATCAGGATGTTGAATTGAGTGATTTGTTATCAAAAGGATGCTTATTTTCGCTTTTTTTAATCAATAACGAATTTCATAAGAATTCAGTTTACGTGTTTACATCAAGCTCATATTTTATACGAGTTTCTAAAATTGCAGCAGTTCAAAGTAAAAATGCCAAAGTTAATATTCAAAAATACGACGTACGTAAATTTTAATATTAATTTTCCTTGGTAACCTTTTTTGTAATCTAAACTTTATGAAAAAATAATACGTTAAATGAGCCGATAAAGCTGAATCTACACGAGCAAATTTTCCTTGACAAGTTTTCCTTGACAAGGAAGACTTGCTCGTGTAGACGACAAAAACATCGCCAATTTTTCCTTGTCATGGAAAACTTGCTCGTGTAGATGACAAAAAATTGTCAATTTTTCTTTGTCAAGGAAAACTTGCTCGTGTAGATGACAAAAAATTGTCAATTTTTGTCAAGGAAAACTTGTTCGTGTAGATGCGGCTTAAATCAAAGATTATTTACTGGCTCAGTGGCTGTAATAATGCAACAGCTTATTCGGTCGCTGGCCTATGCCTATGTAGGTCTCGGTACCTAAAATGAGGCGTTTTTCCATTTCGTTTCCAAGTATACATTTTAACTAACGCTTACTCCCAGACTCATTATATTCTCTTTTCTTACCTTTAATGTCATATTTTGAAGGCTTTTCTGCAGTAAAAAGGGTAAATTGTGGTAAAAATCGTTCAGCACTTGCATTAGCTTTACGAAACCACAAGGTACTACTTGTATAGTAAGAGTGACAGCAGAAAGTTATTTTCCCGCCTAAACCACTCAGAACGCGCGCGCGCGCATGTACAAAATGGCGGGAAATATGGTGATTACATAAAAGGGAAACCAACAACCAAAATAAAAACCGCATTTTCAAAACGTAAGATAATCGATAGATTTATTTTAGGGCAGACATTTCGCTAATTTTCTAAATGTGTTCTTCTCATGCTTAACTTTATAACTGTTCAGCTGTCATCAGTAGAGATTGGTTTTAGCCCACTAATCATAAACCGCGCGTCTTAAAGCTTTTTAGCGATTTTTACGAATCTAACGCCGTCATAGGGTTTACACTTGAGCGCTTTACCAAGGTACAAATCAGAAAACTAAGGTTAACCGCTCAACAAACAATAGTTTTCTAATTTCTGCATGCCAAGGTTCGCGCCGGGTAACTCGTTTACTTCAGTAAACCACCAAGTGTAAACACGGCGGCCTAAGTCAGTACTCATCTAGTCAACACTGAAATTATCTGACACGTTCCCATTATTATTATGAACAAAACTTCATACTTACAAATTGAGATGTCCTAAGTGATTCTGTTGCGATGTTTTTGTACAATGCGTATAATTTTTCGAACGAAAACGATGGTGGTGAAGTGTACAAGCTGCGATATCGCTCGTCATTGTGTAAATTCAAGAGAAAATATTTTATATCTTCTCTTGCCGGATATATTATATACACCTATTTCAAAATAGGTTGTCGAGGACATGAGTCGATAGGCAATAGGTTATAGGTCGTTGCAAGACCGAACTGCATTATGGTAACAGCTTGAATTGCATGTATGCCAGAAATATTTCATAAACTTCGATTCAAAATGTGTCTTGGCCTGTTGACATTGAAATAGGTACGATATCATACAGGCTTTCATACCGTTTTAGTTATTCAATCTGTTACCATAATGCAGTTCGGTCTTGGAACGACCTATTACCTATTGCCTATGGACTGATGTCCTCGACAACCTTTTTTGAAATAGGTGTATACTCTGCGTTAACTATAATGGCAAACATATCTGAGTAAGAAATATTATCTATTTTTTTTCTTGGCTGAAAAGGTTACGAAATGAATGCTTGTGCGTACATTCGATTCACGCCGTCGCCTGTTCGTACATACCTTTAACAGCGAGAATTTTGATATTAAATAACATTCATTATTTTTTTCCAGTCCGGTATCCTGATCGTGCGCTCTGATTGGTTGTTGAAGCGGGCGGTATTTTCTATATCTGACCACGGTATCCTAGCATACCGGTCTGCCCTTCAATAACACAATTTTCTTTTGTTTTTCTTCTATGTGTTGTGTGTGTTTCTTTTTCTGATGTTTAGAATAATCATGACTAACAGTTGGAGAACATTATCACATAGGAAAAAAAAGAAGAAAATAGGTACGGCCTCGGTCAGTACGGGCACAGTTTTTCCCTATCCGGACGGCCGGACCTCCCGGCCGGTAAATAACCTCTATGAGGATTCACCAGTGATCACATCAAATATGGTTTACACTGAAGAACGCATGAGATAGCACATAACTTTCCTTAAAACGTTGTCTAGACAAATACGATTTATGTATTCGTACGTCTAATGCTTTTAGTGAAACGCAATCCTAAGTTGGTATTGATCAGTTACTCACATGGGTTGGGCAGATGGTCACTATTTGGTAGAACAAGCCCACAGTTACTTGTATTTATTTAAAAAAAAAAAAAATTTTTTAATATTGTCTCAAACTAAACGCTCCAATATTAATTATCAAAAGCAACTTTTCAGGAAAATCAATTCAAATTGTACCTCGCATCGCATATTGAATAAAGACCTTGTTACACGGTGAAACTTTTTGGTGAAACTTTTTATCGTGAAACAGTGCAAGACAGTTTCACCGTGTAACATGTTTGCTGCTACACGGTGAAATGGCTGGTTTTATGTAACGTTTTTGCTTTGAGTTTCACGAAAAAGTAGATTGTCCAATTGAACACTAACTGATTATCCAATTATCCAATATGATGATGCCACCACCAGCATAAAGTCATTAGTAGTCTTAGTACGCCGTGATCCAGACACTCAAATTGACATCCTGACGGAAGGCGATCAATTTGGAAGCTTTTAAAGGGGGACAGGTCGAAACTAATATCGGACCGGAAAGCTGGTAATTGGTATACTAGCCAATTAGCCTTTCCCTAAACGAGTGGAGACTGGGTTCGAATCGTGGCTGCAAAGGATCGATGGTTGTTTGGATAGGCACGTATGGATGGGCCATTAGACACCTTGGTGGTGGGGGGGGGGGGGGGGAGGGGGTGGGGGAGGGGGGGGGGGGGGGGGGGTGTGGATAAAAACAGTTTTAGGCACGAATATTTTTTCTACCTGTATTTCTCTACAGGATTTTATTTTGGAGTTGAAAAGATTTAGTGAATGAAACATTTCACAGTAAGCTCGTAATATAATGGAATGAAAAATCTACACACACAGTTCCTAAAAGACATTTATTTAGAAAGGTAAATGCATTTCAAAGAGGACATCCTTTGTGAAATAAGTAAATTGTTACCCAAGGATGGGAACATCGTTAAAAATATTCATACGCGGTTCCTAATAGAGAATACTCCACAACGACTTTACGAAATAATATGGGACCAGTGGCGTTACTATAAAGTCGCACGTCACGTCACGTCACGTGAGGAGATTGTCAGTTCAGTTGTCCCCAGTCCATACTATCCATATTAACTAGGATCAGGAGCCCATCTTTGGTAACCAGGCCTCGAGGTCACATGGGACTAGTAACCACGTGACCAAGTCATACTTTGTCCATACCAGAATTCAGTTACGTGAGAAAAATGTCGTCCCCAGTCCATACCATGAAACATCAAGTGACCACAACAGCTGAAATAAACCAGGATGAATAGGTAACCAAGCCTCTAAGTCACGTCGAACTAGTGACCACGTGACCAAGTCGTACTCAGTCCATCCCAGAATACATAGTCACGTGAGAAAATTGTCGTCCCCAGTCCATACCATGAAACATCAAGTGACCACAACAGCTGAAATAAACCGGTGAAAGCCTTGGAACTAACCAGGATGAATAGGTAACCAAGCCTCTAAGTCACATGGGACTAGTGACCACGTGACCAAGTCGTACTCAGTCCATGGGACCAGTGAATACATACTCAGTCCACGTGAGAAAATTGTCGTCGTCCATACCATGCCATGACCAAACAGGTGAAATCACGTGAGCCGCACAAATGGTGAGTTGTTGTATTTCTCAGTGATGGCTTGTAAGCGATTGCAAGCATTGTTGATTGCTTGTACACAAACGCGCACTTATAGTCGTGAGAAAACACGTCCACATGCTAACTCACGTGACCGCTGTTGTCAGCTATCATTGTTGATTTGTACACAAACGCGACAGTTCGTGTGTCAGCTATCGACATGTGTTATCGATGAACAGTTCGTTCACGAGGAAACATGTTTCCATGAGGTTGGATTCCGATTGAACCTTCTCGAACTCTGGTCTATTACAAGTGATAAATAAGATCATCAGTTATGATGAGCTAATAATAGGCTGGGAGGACTGGTAACCAGTTGCAAGAGGGGATTGGTAACCATTGAAGGAAGGGAATTTGGTTGGGGAGGGGAGGAGAGGTGCTTGAGACAGATGGTGACATCCTCTAGGGTGGAGCACTTGTCAAAAATAGGCAGATATGTGCGGCGAGGAAGTACAAATGTACGCCAAAATGGAGCTCCAAAACCCCGAATAACTTTAAGTACCTGATTAATACATTACCGCTGTGGTACTTTCAAACAAAGGCACTCTTTGGCCAACGCGTGGATTACCACCCCCTCCCCCAAAGTTGTGAGCCAGCGATGTACTTCAGCGGCAACGTAATGAAAGTTTACAGCCGAGTGAGTGAATGATCCCAAAATTGTCCCAATATCATGCCTATAATTCGTGGGTTACATAATCCACGAGTTAAAAAGGTTCTCAAATCGTGACTCTGAGTTTACCTAGAGCAGTCTACCACTAGCTCTGACCCTAAACATAACACCCTGACCACCTTGGGCTCAAACCCTGACCGGATTCCTACGCACAGGTCTATTACATGAACGTATTGCATAGCTCCATAATTAGTGGTGAATTTCCTTACCGTTCAGCCAATGTTTTCTCGACACTAGAAGTCTCCAGCTGACCGCAAACCTCTTCAAAGACTTTTTCTCCTAAGGCATCGATCACATGCCTGTAACAAAAACAAGTGATAGTCTAATTGTTTTAGTAGACTAGCATACTACCTTCGAACACTGGCGCAAAGCATCATGGGCTTGGACACGGGGTCTTCACAAACACTGGCGCAAAACATCATGGGCTTGGACACAGGGTCTTCACAAACACTGGCGCAAAGCATCATGGGCTTGGACATGGGGTTTTCACATACACTGGCGCAAAGCATCATGGGCTTGGACACGGGGTCTTCACAACAAATAGAATGCATTCTTACTCTTTCAGGCGTTGTCTACATGAGACCGACTGGTCATTGTCTTCAACTAAATCTTCCTCTGTAAAACACAACGGAATAGCATTTTCATAATCCTCGCTACAAAACAAAATCAACTGACGGCACCCGTTGGCCAACTTGTGGATTACCCAAAAGTTGTGAGCCTTCGATGTACTTCAGCGGCAACGTAATGAAAGTTTACGGCCGAGTGAGTGAGTGATCCCAAAATTATCGAAATGAAATTGTCCCAACAATGTCATCCCTATAATCCACGATGGTGGATCAGTATATTTACCATAATCCTTTGCGCGCATCAAACACTATACCTCGGAGAAACTTTAAAACAGAGAGTTTTTTGAAATCTGAGTAGTACTGACGGTTCGCAAAGGATTACTGGGTAAAATGTACAGCGGTAAATATTTTCTGGGCAGTGCATTAGATTATGGTATATATTGTATAAGGTATTTTCTATTCTAGTGCTTGTGATCTAACTAATTATACCTTCGACTTCTCTGGCAGCTCTTGCACTCGCTAGAATGTCATCTAAAACCTGAGAAATATTACACTTTTTAATTCAATGAAAACAAGACGTTCTATAAGCGTTCACTCAGCGGGCTTCAGCAATGAGCCTTCGGTTTCCTCAGTGGCACAGAGCGCATGCGCCTAGGTACCCAGTTGGTGATTTGCGGCCATAAGAAAAAGAAAGCCCAATTTGCAACTCGGCGTGCCACAGGCAGCCTGCCGAGTAATTATCACAAACTCTGAAAACGCGAGAAAAACAAAACAAAACAAAAATGACATATGGAAACAAAATGGGGGGGGGGGGGGGGGGGGGGGAACAGGAAAAAGGAAATTGCCTCAAAGGGAGAGGATGGAGCATTACCAACCTCTTCTTCGTCAGAATCCTCCTCAAAATCGTCTAGATACTCTAAATCAGCATCATTAGTGTCCACAGGGCTTGCTGCCACCGCCAAAGGTTTCTTTAATGATCCACCCATCGGCGAATCGTCCTCAAAGTCGTCTAAATAAACCTCTTCTTCTGATTCATCAAAATCGTCTGAATAATCACTCGCTTCATCTCGGTCTTTAGTCTGTTCTTTATCTACTGTAGAGAGAATGAAGGGAATGGTGTACAGTTGAGCCCCGTAACTCACTAAAAAAACGCGCACTCTTCAAACCTTGAAAATTCATTGGAAATTCTTTGGATATTCATTGGAAATTCATTAGAAATTCATTGGAAATCGTTGGAAATTGATTGGAAATTCTTTGGAAATTCATTGGAAATTCTTTGGATATTCATTGGAAATTCATTGGAAATTCATTGGAAATTCATTGGAAATTCATTGGAAATTCATTGGAAATTCATTGGAAATTCATTGGAAATTCATTGGAAATTCATTGGAAATTCATTGGAAATTCATTGGAAATTCATTGGAAATTCATTGGAAATTCATTGGAAATTCACTGGAAATTCACTGGAAATTCATTGGAAATTCATTGGAAATTCACTGGAAATGTCCAAAACCTCCTTGAATTTCCAATCAAATTACAATAAATTTCCAAGTTTAGCGCCCACGCGTTGAATTTCCAACGAATTTCCGAGGTTTGCAGAGCTTGCGTTTATTTAGTGACTACGTCCCACCATTATTATTTATTCAAAGTATTTCATATCAACGTATTCGTTCATTCATTAACAAGAAAGAAAAGACGTTGTACTCGAGGCAAGCCGAGCCGATGCAAGCTGAGCCAAGACAAAGAGGTATATTTTCAGGGTCGGACTGGGTCGCAATGATAAGTAGTTGCAAGTAACTGGAGCTAATCGTAAAATAAGGACGACGATCAGAACCAATAATTGCTAAACTTACCATTAATTGCTTCATTGGAATCTTGCTTCTTGTCATCGTTCGTTGTCATGGAAACAAGCTTTGTGGGCGTGGTAGATTTGGCTCTTTGTTTCAGTGACTTGTTAACGAGTTCTGGAAGGAGCTTGGACCCTAAAGCTGAAGAGCATCGCTTGACGTCATCGTTTGTGGTCTTATTTCCGGTTAGCTTCAGATGTTTCCTTGTATAAACAAGAACATAAAATGATAATGAATAATGAGACTTTGTTGGAGTGGAATACAAAGCACAAGAAAAGTAATGTAGCCACCCCGTTATTACGGCCACCCCATTAATGCGGCCACCCCGTTAATGCGGTCACCCCGTTAATGCGGTCACGCCGTTATTCATTCTCATGATGTTATTACGGCCACCCCATCATCACGATCATATAAGTTACCTGTTGGTGGCCGGATTAACAGGGTTTCACTTTACTTCTACATTGTAATTATTATTCGTTGGGCTACCTGTGGTAGTTTAAAAACTTTCAGATTTTTGATAGATGTCGCTTGTTGGGAAAATTGATACAAATACATGCAGTTCTCACCGCACCCCTGTTGTGCGATGTATTTACCTGGCATGTAGTGCCTCTTGTAGGTTCTCCTTCTCCTTTATAAACGATGCTAAATGATCCTGGACGTAGGATAGGTTTAAAATGGCACCAGCACTATAACACAAAAACACACAAAAGACCTGTGATGTTTTACGCTAACCTTCCAATATAATACAACCCCTTATGGGATCCCTTGGCTATATTATGGCCGAGGGGGCCTTGGACCCCGCTGTGAAGCGCTTTTGGGCTGCCTGTGAAAGTACATGTAATTTAAATAATAATAATAATAATAACAATAATAATAATAATATTTAATCAATATATTTAAAGAGGGAGCCCACATCACATAACATGCTTTTCAGTAGGGCCCTAATTAAATAGTAAGAAATATATAAAATCTAAAAAACCTAAAAAATCCAGCATGGAAAATAATAATTACTTAAATCATGACTGACAGCACAGGAAGCCCAATACCAATTCCCCCCTTGGTGGAGTATGGATGATTTGCTGGAACTACTATGCAATTCAAGTATACCTTGGCGGCTGTTGCTACGTAGCATGCAGTTGATGTAATATATTCATACAAATATAATGAATTCCACATAAAACAATAGATAGAATGACAATAGAATACAATAGATTCTATGAATATATTACATCAACTGAGTGCTACTTAGTTTTTCCCATACCTTGGCCGATCATCTGGTTTCTTTGACAGCATTTGTTGAATGAGTTCACGTATTGATTGAGAGAACTGTTCAGGAATATTCTGCAAATAAGAAAGAGTTATGTAACAATGATGATGGGTATCACGAAAGCTATCCTTGGCCATCTTGAAAATGAGGACGCAACTACCTAAAAGCAAGCATAAATGCAAGCATCTTTGCATGGCTGAGGGAGAGGAGGGGAGAAGAGAAGAGGAGGCTGAGGGGGGCAGAGAAGAGGAGGCTGAGGGGGGGGGGGGGGGCTGAGGGGGCAGAGAAGAGGAGGCTGAGGGGGGAGAGAAGAGGAGGGGGGGGGGCAGAGAAGAGGAGGCTGAGGGGGGAGAAGAGGAGGCTGAGGGGAAGAGGAGGACTGAGGGGGGAGAGAAGTGGAAGCTGAGAGGGGGGCAGAGAAGAGGAGGCTGAGAGGGGGAGAGAGAAGAGGAGACTGAGGGGGGAGAAAAGAGGAGGCTGAGAGGGAAGAGAAGAGGAGGCTGAGGGGGGCAGAGAAGAGGCTGAGGGGGGCAGAGGGGGCTGAGAGAAGAGGAGGCTGAGGGGGGCAGAGAAGAGGAGGCTGAGGGGGGCAGAGAAGAGGAGGCTGAGGGGGGCAGAGAAGAGGAGGCTGAGGGGGGCAGAGAAGAGGAGGCTGAGGGGGGCAGAGAAGAGGAGGCTGAGGGGGGCAGAGAAGAGGAGGCTGAGGGGGGCAGAGAAGAGGAGGCTGAGGGGGCAGAGAAGAGGAGGCTGAGGGGGGCAGAGAAGAGGAGGCTGAGGGGGGCAGAGAAGAGGAGGCTGAGGGGGGCAGAGAAGAGGAGGCTGAGGGGGCAGAGAAGAGGAGGCTGAGGGGGGCAGAGAAGAGGAGGCTGAGGGGGGGGCAGAGAAGAGGAGGCTGAGGGGGCAGAGAAGAGGAGGCTGAGGGGGGCAGAGAAGAGGAGGCTGCTGAGGGGGGGAGAGAGAAGAGGAGGCTGAGGGGGGCAGAGAAGAGGAGGCTGAGGGGGGCAGAGAAGAGGAGGCTGAGGGGGGCAGAGAAGAGGAGGCTGAGGGGGGCAGAGAAGAGGAGGCTGAGGGGGGCAGAGAAGAGGAGGCTGAGGGGGGCAGAGAAGAGGAGGCTGAGGGGGGCAGAGAAGAGGAGGCTGAGGGGGGCAGAGAAGAGGAGGCTGAGGGGGGCAGAGAAGAGGAGGCTGAGGGGGCAGAGAAGAGGAGGCTGAGGGGGCAGAGAAGAGGAGGCTGAGGGGGGGCAGAGAAGAGGAGGCTGAGGGGGGCAGAGAAGAGGAGGCTGAGGGGGGCAGAGAAGAGGAGGCTGAGGGGGCAGAGAAGAGGAGGCTGAGGGGGGCAGAGAAGAGGAGGCTGAGGGGGGAGAGAAGAGGAGGCTGAGGGGGGCAGAGAAGAGGAGGCTGAGGGGGGAGAGAAGAGGAGGCTGATTGTTTCACTGAGCAAGATGGGGCTGATGCAATCACAAGTACAAGCAGAAGCACTTGGAATTTCATGGAAGAAAGAGGAGTGTGAGGGGCACTAGAGACAAGAGGAGGCGTAATCTCGCAATCTGATTGGCTCTCAGCCGGGCAGATAAGAGTACAGACACTCTGTAGACGAAGAGCTCGCTGAGGGGGGCAGAGAAGAGGGGGCTGAGGGGGCAGAGAAGAGGGGGCTGTGGGGGGAGAGAAGAGGAGGCTGAGGGTGCAGAGAAGAGGAGGCTGAGGGGTTTTCTTCAAGAGGAGTACTCTTATTGTAGAGTACAGAGGCTGAGGGGGGG
Organism: Actinostola sp. cb2023; assembly: GCA_033675265.1. Lineage (NCBI taxonomy): Eukaryota > Metazoa > Cnidaria > Anthozoa > Actiniaria > Actinostolidae > Actinostola > Actinostola sp. cb2023. The sequence continues at coordinate 269,839 of JAUJYZ010001520.1, forward strand.
TAGAGATACAGACAACGCAAAGGGGGGCAGAGACTTGGAGTGAGTGGGATGAGAATGCAATATCAGGGGGGGCAGATACCTCTGGCTCGGGGGGCAGATCTTAGGAGGCTGAGGGGGCAGAGAAGAGGAGGCTGATCAAATGCAGACTTTAAGGCTGAGTTCATGAGAGAAGAGCAGGCTAGGGTGCTAGAAGGGAAAACAGAAGAGGCTGAGGGGGCAGAGAAGAGGAGGCTGAGGGGGGAGAGTCTTGGAGGCTGAACAGAGAAGATCGGCTGAGGGGGGCTTTACATTGGATTGCTGAGGGGGGCAGAGAAGAGGAGGCTGAGGGGGGCAGAGAAGAGGAGGCTGAGGGGGGCAGAGAAGAGGAGGCTGAGGGGGGCAGAGAAGAGGAGGCTGAGGGGGGCAGAGAAGAGAGGCTGAGGGGGGCAGAGAAGAGGAGGCTGAGGGGGGAGAGAAGATCCCTTTGAGGGTGCAGAGAAGAGGCTCGCTGATTTGGCAGAGAAGAGGAGCTGAGGGCCATTAAGAGAAATCTGAGGAGGCTGAGGGGGGGAGATAAGAGGAGGCTGAGGGGGGCATCGAGAAAGGAAGCTTGGGACAGAGGAGGCTGAGGGGGGCTTAGGAGGCTGAGGGGGGCAGAGAAGAGGGGGCTGTGGGGGAGAGAAGAGGATTAGTTAAGAGAAGAGGAGGCTGAGGGGGGCAGAGAAGAGGAAGCTGATAGGACGAGAAGAGGAGGCTGAGGGGGCAGAGAGGAGGCTGAGGGGGGCAGAGAAGAGGAGGCTGAGGGGGGCAGAGAAGAGGAGGCTGAGGGGGGCAGAGAAGAGGAGGCTGAGGGGGGGGGGAGATAAGAGGAGGCTGAGGGGGCAGAGAAGAGGAGGCTGAGTGGGGACAGAGAAGAGGAGGCTGAGGGGGGCAGAGAAGAGGAGGCTGAGGGGGGCAGAGAAGAGGGGGCTGAGGGGGGAGAGAAGAGGAGGCTGAGGGGGGGGGGGGGGGGAGATAAGAGGAGGCTGAGGGGGGCAGAGAAGAGGCTGAGAGGAGGCTGAGGAGGCTGAGTGGGACAGAGAAGAGGAGGCTGAGGGGGCAGAGAGAGAAGAGGAGGCTGGGGGGGCAGAGAAGAGGGGCTGAGGGGGGAGAGAAGAGGAGGCTGAGGGTGCAGAGAAGAGGAGGCTGATGGGGGCAGAGAAGAGGAGGCTGAGGGGGGCAGAGAAGAGGAGGCTGAGGGGGGAGAGAAGAGGAGGCTGAGGGGGGCAGAGAAGAGGAGGCTGAGGGGGGCAGAGAAGAGGAGGCTGAGGGGGCAGAGAAGAGGAGGCTGAGGGGGGAGAGAAGAGGAGGCTGAGGGGGGCAGAGAAGAGGAGGCTGAGGGGGGAGAGAAGAGGAGGCTGAGGGGGGCAGAGAAGAGGGGGCTGAGGGGGGAGAGAAGAGGAGGCTGAGGGGGGGGGGGGGGGGGAGAAGAAGAGGAGGCTGAGGGGGGCAGAGAAGAGGAGGCTGAGTGGGACAGAGAAGAGGAGGCTGAGGGGGGCAGAGAAGAGGAGGCTGAGGGGGGCAGAGAAGAGGAGGCTGAGGGGGGCAGAGAAGAGGAGGCTGAGGGGGGCAGAGAAGAGGAGGCTGAGGGGGGGGGGGAGATAAGAGGAGGCTGAGGGGGGCAGAGAAGAGGAGGCTGAGTGGGACAGAGAAGAGGAGGCTGAGGGGGGCAGAGAAGAGGAGGCTGAGGGGGGCAGAGAAGAGGGGGCTGAGGGGGGAGAGAAGAAGAGGAGGCTGAGGGGGGGGGGGGGAGATAAAGAGGAGGCTGAGGGGGGCAGAGAAGAGGAGGCTGAGGGGGACAGAGAAGAGGAGGCTGAGGGGGCAGAGAAGAGGAGGCTGAGGGGGGCAGAGAAGAGGGGGCTGAGGGGGAGAGAAGAGGAGGCTGAGGGTGCAGAGAAGAGGAGGCTGATGGGTGCAGAGAAGAGGAGGCTGAGGGGGCAGAGAAGAGGAGGCTGAGGGGGGAGAGAAGAGGAGGCTGAGGGGGGCAGAGAAGAGGAGGCTGAGGGGGGCAGAGAAGAGGAGGCTGAGGGGGGCAGAGAAGAGGAGGCTGAGGGGGGAGAGAAGAGGAGGCTGAGGGGGGCAGAGAAGAGGAGGCTGAGGGGGGAGAGAAGAGGAGGCATTGTTTCACTGTGCAAATGGGCCGAATGCAATCACAAGTACAAGCAGAAGCACTTGGAATTTCATGTTTAAAGACAGTGTAAAAAGCACTATTTTACAATAATAGAGCGTAATCTCGCAATCTGATTGGCTCTCAGCCGTTGTCAATAAGAGTACAGACACTCTGTATGACGAATCGCTCGCTCACGGAGCCAGCGCGCTTGAAACAGTTTTTCTTTCAAACTTTTGGATGTTTTTTTGACTTTGTTATAAATAATTGTAAAAAACAAATTGCAGATGGTTTTCTTCATTGTCTGTACTCTTATTGTAGAGTACAGACTCTTATTGTAGAGTACAGACAACGCAAAACCATCTCACACTTGTAGTAAGTGCAATGCAATGCAATATCATATGTCCATACCTCTGGCTCGCCTTTCACAATCTTATAGAAGAGACTGATGATGTTGTTGGCATCAAATGCATACTTTAAAGCACACAGTTCATGAAGCAGGCATCCTAGACTCTACATGGAAAACAGTGATTAAAATAAGAACTACAACCTTTGGAAGTCTTGTAGCCCAACATTTGTACATCGTATTACCACTGCTTTACATTGTATTGCTACCACCAGACACAAAAGTCACAACTTGTAGTTTAGAAAGGCTTCGTTACTTGTAAATTACAATAAGCCCTTTCACGTTTTTTTCCGTCGCCATTTTGAATTGGGGCAAACTCGGCAAAATTAATAGAAATCTGGATCCCTTTGACTTGCCGTAACTCCGCTCGATTTCATTGGATTTTCAAAAACTTACCATTTTAGAAAATATGTTTTCTTAGTTATTTATGTCCTATAATATGATGGGTATTGGAAGGCTACAAATCGAGAAAAAAAGATTTTTGTTTTCAAAATAAAACGTTCGGCACGGTTAAATTAGCTCGAAATTTAAAGATACATCCGTGAAAAGAAGATTGACTCGAAAAAGGTAGTTAAAACACTTACATTGGTCTCATTTTCAGGCCAACAACTGATATGCGTGCCTGCTGATTATCGAAGTTTAAAATTTTGAAAATCCAACAAAATCGAGTGGAGTTACGGCAAGTCAAACTGATCCAGATTGCTGTAAATTTTGCCAAGTTTGCCCCAATTCAAAATGGCGGTGAAAAACCGTGAAAGGGCTTATATGCGACTTGCATGATGACATTGTTTTACTACAAGTACCAGAATGCTTTGGGGATTTTCTTTCTTATTCAGATTTTTATTCCCTCATGAGAATAGCAAGACAATTGGTGCTAATTATCTAACAAAAGAAAATGGGTAAGCATTCTGGTACTTGTAGTATATGACGCCATCATGCAAGTCACCTATTAACGAAGCCCCAGTTCACATATTTGATGTCCAAGACTGCACAAGTCTTTGCGAACTTAATACTAGTGGCAACTAATTCATTGGAAAGGCAGTGCTGTGATTTCCTGAGATTGTCGCACAGTTGCAGGCTACATGTACAGACAAATCTCTCTCAAGCTAGACACCCTTCTGACCAACTTTTGCTATCCAGCTTACCAAAGTGACCATCTTAGGGATAATCTATAGTGAGAGTTGTTATAAATAAATAAATAAACAAATAAATAGTACAACAGTGCAGCAGGGACAGACAGGTATCCAGCTTAAAGTGCATATCAGGGTTATGGGTTTCTTTTGAAAATCGATTACATATGAAGTGAATAGTGGGATGGTTCAATATTTTGTGAATTGAGCTTCGCATTGGCAAGTTATGAAGGTTTGAAATCGTGATATGCTAATTAGGTGACGTCAACGCAGGCATTTGCCGTAACTTATTTTTATTTTTCCAGTAGCACTCTTTTCTAAAATAGAAATACAAGTTTAACATAATTTATATAAGTTGTAAAATAACATTTTGCCAAATTAAAAATGTCAGTAATTTGCAAAGGGGCGCTTTTGTATAATAAATGATGCCTGCGTTGACGTCATCTAATTTAGCATATCACGATTTCAAACCATCATAACTCGCAAATGCGAAGCTCAAATCACAAAATACTGAACCATCCCACTATTCACTTCATATGTAATCGATTTTCAAAAGAAACCCATAACCCTGATATGCACTTTAAAGAGGTGTCCAGCTTAGATGCCTAGTGAGAGTTGACTGATTGAATACTCAAGTGTTCTATATGCCTACCCATACATCAGCCTTGGAACTATAGGGCATGTCCTGACAAAGTTCTGGACTAAGATAACAAGGTGTGCCACAGCAAGTTTGAGCCATGTCCACAGTACTCTCCATTTTACGAGCTATTCCAAAATCACCTTTAAAATTTGATGGTAAGGTGTCAGGAAGTGGTTGGTAAGGTGTGAGGAAGTGGTTGGTAAGGTGTGAGGAAGTGGTTGGTAAGGTGTCAGGAAGTGGTTGGTAAGGTGTCAGGAAGTGGTTGGTAAGGTGTCAGGAAGTGGTTGCTCTGTAAGTGGTTGGTAAGGTGTCAGGAAGTGGTTGGTAAGGTGTCAGTAAGTGGTTGGTAAGGCGTCAGTAAGTGGTTGGTAAGGTGTCAGTAAGTGGTTCGTAAGGTGTCAGTAAGTGATTGGTAAGGTGTCAGTAAGTGGTTGGTAAGGTGTCAGGAAGTGGTTGGTAAGGTGTCAGTAAGTGGTTGGTAAGGTGTCAGGAAGTGGTTGGTAAGGTGTCAGTAAGTGGTTGGTAAGGTGTCAGGAAGTGGTTGGTAAGGTGTCAGTAAGTGATTGGTAAGGTGTCAGTAAGTGGTTGGTAAGGTGTCAGTATGTGGTTGGTAAGGTGTCAGTAAGTGGTTGCTAAGGTGTCAGTAAGTGGTTGGTAAGGTGTCAGTATGTGGTTGGTAAGGTGTCAGTAAGTGGTTGGTAAGGTGTCATGAAGTGGTTGGTAAGGTGTCAGGAAGTGGTTGGTAAGGTGTCAGGAAGTGGTTGGTAATGTGTCAGGTAAGTGGTGGTGGTAAGTGGTTGGTAAGGTGTCAGGAAGTGGTTGGTAAGGTGTCAGGAAGTGGTTGGTAAGGTGTCAGGAAGTGGTTGGTAAGGTGTCAGGAAGTGGTTGGTAAGGTGTCAGGAAGTGGTTGGTAAGGTGTCAGGAAGTGGTTGGTAGTGGTTGGTGTCAGTAAGTGGTTGGTAAGGTGTCAGTAAGTGGTTGGTAAGGTGTCAGTAAGTGGTTGGTAAGGTGTCAGTAAGTGGTTGGTAAGGTGGTAAGGTGTCAGGAAGTGGTTGGTAAGGTGTCAGTAAGTGGTTGGTAAGGTGTCAGTAAGTGGTTGGTAAGGTGTCAGGAAGTGGTTGCTAAGGTGTCAGTAAGTGATTGGTAAGGTGTCAGTAAGTGGTTGGTAAGGTGTCAGTATGTGGTTGGTAAGGTGTCAGTAAGTGGTTGCTAAGGTGTCAGTAAGTGGTTGGTAAGGTGTCAGTATGTGGTTGGTAAGGTGTCAGTAAGTGGTTGCTAAGGTGTCAGTAAGTGGTTGGTAAGGTGTCAGGAAGTGGTTGGTAAGGTGTCAGTAAGTGGTTGGTAAGGTGTCAGGAAGTGGTTGGTAAGGTGTCAGTAAGTGGTTGGTAAGGTGTCAGGAAGTGGTTGCTAAGGTGTCAGTAAGTGATTGGTAAGGTGTCAGTAAGTGGTTGGTAAGGTGTCAGTATGTGGTTGGTAAGGTGTCAGTAAGTGGTTGCTAAGGTGTCAGTAAGTGGTTGGTAAGGTGTCAGTATGTGGTTGGTAAGGTGTCAGTAAGTGGTTGCTAAGGTGTCAGTAAGTGGTTGGTAAGGTGTCAGTATGTGGTTGGTAAGGTGTCAGTAAGTGGTTGCTAAGGTGTCAGTAAGTGGTTGGTAAGGTGTCAGTATGTGGTTGGTAAGGTGTCAGTAAGTGGTTGGTAAGGTGTCAGTATGTGGTTGGTAAGGTGTCAGGAAGTGGTTGGTAAGGTGTCATGAAGTGGTTGGTAAGGTGTCAGGAAGTGGTTGGTAAGGTGTCAGGAAGTGGTTGGTAATGTGTCAGTAAGTGGTTGGTAAGGTGTCATGAAGTGGTTGGTAAGGTGTCAGGAAGTGGTTGGTAAGGTGTCAGGAAGTGGTTGGTAATGTGTCAGTAAGTGGTTGGTAAGGTGTCAGTAAGTGGTTCGTAAGGTGTCAGTAAGTGATTGGTAAGGTGTCAGTAAGTGGTTGGTAAGGTGTCAGGAAGTGGTTGGTAAGGTGTCAGGAAGTGGTTGGTAAGGTGTCAGGAAGTGGTTGGTAAGGTGTCAGTAAGTGGTTGGTAAGGTGTCAGGAAGTGGTTGCTAAGGTGTCAGTAAGTGATTGGTAAGGTGTCAGTAAGTGGTTGGTAAGGTGTCAGTATGTGGTTGGTAAGGTGTCAGTAAGTGGTTGCTAAGGTGTCAGTAAGTGGTTGGTAAGGTGTCAGTATGTGGTTGGTAAGGTGTCAGTAAGTGGTTGCTAAGGTGTCAGTAAGTGGTTGGTAAGGTGTCAGGAAGTGGTTGGTAATGTGTCAGTAAGTGGGTTGGTAAGGTGTCATGAAGTGGTTGGTAAGGTGTCAGGAAGTGGTTGGTAAGGTGTCAGGAAGTGGTTGGTAATGTGTCAGTAAGTGGTTGGTAAGGTGTCAGGAAGTGGTTGGTAAGGTGTCAGGAAGTGGTTGGTAATGTGTCAGTAAGTGGTTGGTAAGGTGTCATGAAGTGGTTGGTAAGGTGTCAGGAAGTGGTTGGTAAGGTGTCAGGAAGTGGTTGGTAATGTGTCAGTAAGTGGTTGGTAAGGTGTCAGGAAGTGGTTGGTAAGGTGTCAGGAAGTGGTTGGTAAGGTGTCAGGAAGTGGTTGGTAAGGTGTCAGTACATGTACGTGGTTGGTAGGGGTCAGTAAGTGGTTGGTAAGGTACTTCTGACTTACCAATCTTTGCAACACCCTTTTTTGTCAAGAATACATTCTCTGTTTTTAGGTCTCTGTGTAGTATTTTATTACTATGGATGTGATGTACTGCCATGGTTACTTGTACAAACCACTGGAAAAAATCCATGAAAAAATCCAATAAATTTTATACACTGGTATAAGTGTACAAGCTCAATGGAACTGATTGCCTGACTGATTGACTGACAGATGAACAGACAGACTGAATGATTGACTGACTGATTGACTGACAGATGGACAGACAGATTGAATGACTGACTGACTGCCTGGTTGATTGGCTGATTTACTGACTGACTGACTGACTGCCTGGCTAATTGGCTGATTTACTGACTGACTGACGGACTGACTGACCGACTGCCTGGCTGACTGACTACGTAAATGACTGACCGACTCATAGACTTACTGACTGACTGCTTGCCTGCCTGCCTGTTTGTCTATCTGACTGGACAGATGGATAGACAGACTGCCTGACTAAATGAATGAATGACTGACTGTCTGTCTGTTTGTCTGGCTGACTGTCTGTCTATCTGTGTGGCTGACTGATTGATTATTATTTCTATAAACACTTGCCTGCATGATTTGAGATTCTTCAATCAATGAGTTATTCTAGTGTAAGAAATGTAAAATTGTGCGCACACTGAATAAGTAATGCAACTCTCTAAATAATTCAATATTATTACATGATGTACAAATTGTGTAGCGAAGACATTAAACTTTATATCAAACCTACTGATTTTGCTGCTGTTGTACGGTCCTGCAAAGTTCCTCCATCACAATAATCCTGGGAGATCCGAAATAATATTATTGTCAATTACTGTATGTTTATTATACAAGCATCAAGAGTTCCAGACTTTCGGTATGCACGCAATACATTATGAGATTATTACAAAGGAAAAGTGAGCACCAATTCTAGACACAGGGAGCCCAAGCTATGTTTTTCCTCACTTGGTGCTCACTTTTCCTTTGTAATAATCTCACAATGCATTCTGCACGTACCGAAGTCTGGAACTCTTGATGCTTGTATTGAATTACAAAGTAATTCAATCTGTAAACAGTAAACACATAGTAAAAGTGTCATGGATAATGAGGATCAGATCGTTCGCATCGAGAACAAGTGAAATGCTCCCTGCAAGAACAGTGTAAGTGACTTGTGATCAAAACCCAAATTCTCCTCTGAAATTCAAAGAATCTCAAGGAGAATTTAGATTTTGATCAGAGATTACTTACGTTGTTCTTGGGAACCCTTCATTAGTGATAACAAAATACACCATTCTACAACTCCATGGTAACTTTTCTTGGGAGTAACAGATTTGCATGACCACTACATTTGTAGTTTTAACAAGAAAATACATGTATACATGTGACTATGTACATTTGAAGGGGTCAGTGCAAGAACATGAGTAATGGCTTTATCATAGTTCATATTTTGAATGAGCTTTTGCTGTATGACGTTAACGTGTATAAATAAACGATTGATTGATTGATTGATTGATGGCTGATCAAATCCTAAATTCTCATCTAGAATCCTTGAATTCTAAAGGAGAATTTGGATTTGGATCACAAGTCAGCTCCACTCTCTTGCATGGACACCTTCAATTGAAGGGATCCATGCAAGAACGGAGTAAGTGACTTGTGATCAAAACCCAAATTCTCCTTTCAAATTCAAAGAATCTCGAGGATAATTTATATTTTGATCAGAGATCACTTACGCTGTTCTTGCAGGGAGCCCTTCAATTGAACATGTAAATTTACATTTATAATGTACAAATGTAGTTTTATAGTTTTCATAGGAGTAGGAAGTACATTTGTATTACAGTACAGTTTGTGCCGTGTGGTTGAGGAATGATTCTGCATACTGTGATTGGTTGAATACATGTAGATGACTCTTTGATTCCATACCGTGACCGTAACTCTGTACTGTAGGTTTCCCACTCTAAGAATGGGAAGCTGAAACTATATGTACAGTACTATAGTGTGCCATATTGAATAGAGTTTATTGGATGAGATGCATCTGCACGCTTTTTGATTGGTTCAGAAAGGAAGCCATTTGAGTGTCACGGTACCACAGGGTTTCCACTCATACAAACGTATGAAAATGATAGCTACATTGTACATTGTACAGTAGTGTTTAGCTTACATACTTGTACAATAAAAAGCTGTTCTTCATGCTCATCAAGGAATGATTCCTGCATACACACAATATGGGGATGCTTTAGAGAAGCCAAGATTCTATAAGAAAGAACGTCCAACTGAGTACAACTTGGGCATCACTAAGTAAATCCCTTCATGTCTACTGGCGTGCCATAACTCAGGTCATTGCAGTCAGTATAATGGTATAAGGAATAAAGGTTATTATTATTATTATTGTTATGAAGGTGGTGTGTTGTGCTTGTACAATGTAGATGAAAATGTGCAAAGTCATAGCAATCATTCTTGTGCTTGCTTATTACAATAATGGTGAACAAGATGTACATATTTACAGACATACAAAATCTGTGGTCACAGTTCAGAACTTCCATGCCTTGTCGAGGGTCGGGGGGGGGGGGGGGGGGGGGGAGGGGGAGGGGGAGGGAGTACCCTTGACCCTGTTCAGACCAGAAATGTCTATAATGTAATTGTGAGACACTGTTTCAGAATACAATGTATGTGTACATGTGTTAATAGATACAGCAATTCAAACATATCCTGTTCCAGACTAATGACAATGAAGTTTTATTTATATATGTATGTTAATTATAGTTACTGTACAATCCTAGCTCGTTTAGCTGGCTGAACATTATTTGCATGAGTCAGAATAAAAAACAATATTTTTGTATTTACTTTGCTTCTTTTTCTACTACTTCTTTAGTCTTGGTCTTCTTTTTAGGGTCAAGTGTTATCTCTTTGACTGCTACCTGTCTGTACATAACAAAACAGTGGTTAATTTAACTGTAATGTTATTTGCTTGTAGATGGAACATATACTACGATTAGAACAGATTCAGAAAGAACATCTTTATTCTGTTATGCGTAGCCATCTTGAAGCATGTGAACGGGCTATCTAATTTACATAAAGAAACCGGAAGTGAATGTACCGGAAGTAACTATTACATCTCCTTCTTTCTCTTGTTAGGAAAATATCAACTGTAACAATGTTATGAAATAAACAAGTGTAAATGTTTATACATTAAAGGTCTAGTCTTTCAGGTGATTTTCTAACACGTGTCGATCGCCTCAACTCTGTGGTTTGGGGTTCACTAGATTGTTCAACCGTGCTAACAATGTCATTGTTCAGATCTTGATTAAGTGTAGTTGGCACGCATGGTACATCAGTAGCTGCATTGTCAGTGTCTCTAGGTACATTACCTACATTTGTAAATGTTTCACCAGTGCGGTGTAAATGTCGTCGGTTCCTTCGTAGAACATTTCCGCTTTCCATGGTGACCATGTAAGAACGAGGGTGTATGGTTGCATCCTTGATGATACCTTGCTGCCATGTGTGTGTTTGGGGGTTGAGCACACAAACTTGTTCGTTAGGATAGAGTGGTGATAAGGACTTGGCTGTCTTATCGTAGGCAAATCTCTGTTTGTCTTGTCTTTCCTGCAATTTGCTGTTTATATATCCATCAGCTGATAGTCCAACATTTGCTTTAGAGATTGCTGGTAAATTGGTCTTGTAGACACGCGAGTTTAGTAATTCTGAGGTATTTCAGAAGTTTAGCAACACTTATGGTTTTGATCATGTAACAACATCACCATATTACCCACAAGCTAATGGCTTCATAGAGCGCAACGTACAAACAGTAAAAAATCTGCTACAAAAATGCAAGGAGTCAGGTGCAGACCCTCATTTAGCTATGTTATGTCTCAGAACAACGCCACTCGATCATACCTTATCATCACCAGGTAAATTTCAGGCTGTCTAGATTCAAGCTCCGATCGATGAAGCAAGGAGCAGAAGAGTTAGTAAATCTATTTGTAAAGAGACTCAGAGTTCTCGTCCAAGAGTGTAACTTTGCAAATCCAGATGAACACCTCATCGATGCGCTTATATTTGGAACCAACTCGGACCAGGTGCGATCAAAACTTTTGAAAGACCCAGCAGATATGACGTTCAACAAAGCTATAGACATCGCAAGAACAGAGGAAGCGACCAAACGTCAGGTTCAAGGTATGAATCTACACGCTTCACAGCAAGATAACTCACAGCTTCATGTACTGAAGCAAGAACAGAATAACAGACCTAGAAGGCAACAACGACCTTCAAATAATGATCAGAGAAAATGTTGGAACTGTGGTTTAAACCATGATGTATCAAAGAGAGAGAATTGTCCAGCATTCAACACGAGATGTAATACGTGTAATATTCTACACCACTGGTCACGCCAGTGTCGAAGAAATCAAGCAGAGAAACAGCAATATCCAACACTCCCAAAGCCAAACACGCAAACTCAGCAAGCCAAACCAAATTCAAGGCAAAACTTACATGCCCTGGAACAGCAAGCTGATGATACAGAGCAGCTTTACTTCAGCCCATTGGTCATTGATAATATTGGCCAAGGATCTACTATAAAGCAAGCAATGGTAAACATAAACATCAACTCTAAGCCTGTCGCATGCAAGGTCGACAGTGGTGCTGAGGGCAACGTAATCCCTATTGACAAATACAAAGAGCTATTTCAAGATGTAGACATTAAGACAAGTAACACTAAAATCATTGCTTATGGAGGACATCCAATCAAGAATTATGGTAACTGTACATTAACTGTTACACATTTGAATACAACCATAGAAAGTTTGTTTCATGTAGTGGAGTCACAAGGACCGGTAATACTGGGTTTACAGACAAGTCAGGATCTCAAGTTGATAACACTTCATTGTAGTTTAAATTGCACAACTGAGTCAGATACAAAGTCACAACCAGAGCAAAAGAAAGGCAAGCCCAAAGGAAATGCACAAGCGACGGAGAAACTCCTTACTGAATACAGTGACTGTTTTGAAGGAATTGGATGTTTCGAAGGCGAGTACCACATTATTCTTGATGAAACAGTACCACCAGTAGTACATCCACCACGTCGTATACCAGAAGCTCTTCGCAAACCCTTCAAAGCAGAGCTTGACTCGTTATGTGCTCAAGAAATACTGAAGAAAGTGGACAAACCCACTGACTGGGTTAACTCATTTGTATGTGTGACTAAACCAAATGGATCAATCAGGCTGTGCTTAGACCCAAAGGATCTCAACAAAGCCACCAAAAGGCCTCACCACTATACACCAACACTGGAGGACATTTTAGCAAAGCTGAATGGAGCCAAATATTTTGCAATAGTTGATGCACGAAGTGGGTACTGGAATATAAAGTTGGATGAAGAAAGCTCCTACTACACAACCTTCAATTCCCCTTTTGGTCGCTATCGTTTCTGCCGACTCCCCTTTGGCTTAATCTGTGCACAGGATGTATTCCAGAAGAAAGTAGACGAAACCTTCGGTGACCTTACAGGTGTGACTGGAATTGCTGATGATATTGTCGTGGTCGGATTCAAAGAAGATGGCAGTGATCATGATACTAACCTACAAGCTGTTATGGAGAGAGCACGCAGTACTGGTCTAAAGTTCAACCCTGATAAATGTGTCATAAAGAGCACTAGTATTCCATTCTATGGGCACATTTTGAGTGCAAATGGTCTTAAGGTTGACCCTTCAAAGGTAGAGGCAATCAATGCATTGGATCCATCGTCTTCACTTCCAGATTTACAGTCATTTCTAGGAGCTACACAGTATCTTAGCAGATTCATCCCTCATATGGCATCAGTTGCAGCACCCTTGTGGGATTTAGTCAAAAAATCCAGTGAATTTGTTTGGAGTCCTGAACACCAAGCAGCTGTTGACAAGATAAAACAAGCAGTAGCAGCACCAACATCACTTAAATATTTTGACAGCAAGAAACCAGTAGTCGTTCATGCAGGTTGACGCATCCCAGCGTGGATTAGGCGCTGTACTCCTGCAGGATAATCAACCTCTGGCCTATTCTAGCAAACTACTAACTGACACTGAACGACGCTACTCCAACATTGAACGAGAAATGCTTGGAGTAGTGCATGGACTAGAGAAATTTCACTATTATTGCTATGGGAGACCAGTGGTTGTTCAGACGGATCACAAGCCCCTCGAGGCAATATCTAAAAAACATTTGGCAAGTGCACCCCCATGCATTGCCAGAATGCTCTTAAGAATTCAGAAATACAATGCACAAGTTACCTATATTCCAGGAAAGGACATACCACTCGCAGACGCCTTGTCACGAATCAGCCCTTGTCCTGGAGATGAAATCCCAGGTTTAGATGTATCGGTACATGAGTTGCACTTACACTTGAATGCAACTCCTACAAGACTTGATCAGATAAGAGATGAGACAGCAAAGGACATTGACCTAGCACTATTACGGACAGTCATAACAAATGGTTGGCCAAAAGTCAGATCAGAATGTCCATCACAACTGCATGCATATTGGAATTATCGAGATGAGTTAACTGTCGCAGACGGCATAATTCTGAAAGGACTTAGGATTATAATTCCTAAGACATTGCAAGTTGAAGTACTAAACCAACTACATTATGGTCATCAAGGATCAGAAAAATGTAAGCTACGTGCTAAAGGCTCAGTGTTTAGGCCTAATATCAATCAAGATATTGATATTATGGTGAAACAATGTGCACCTTGTCAGCGTCATCAGAAAGAAAACACCAAAGAGCCCATGATTCCACATGATGTACCGCAGAAATCATGGCATACTCTCGGAGCAGATCTATTTTACTGGAACAATTCACACTACTTGCTAGTATGTGACTACTACAGCAAATTCCCTTTAGTACGTAAACTTGCCAACTGTGAGTCAAGCACCACCATTGCACACATGAAGGGTATGTTTGAAGAACATGGAATTCCAGACAAGTTGATTACAGGAAATGACACACAGTTTACATCTGAGGTATTTCAGAAGTTTAGCAACACTTATGGTTTTGATCATGTAACAACATCACCATATTACCCACAAGCTAATGGCTTCATAGAGCGCAACGTACAAACAGTAAAAAATCTGCTACAAAAATGCAAGGAGTCAGGTGCAGACCTTCATTTAGCTATGTTATGTCTCAGAACAACGCCACTCGATCATACCTTATCCCACTTCTGACACCATGTAATGTTATTTGCTTGTAGATGGAACATATACTACGATTAGAACAGATTCAGAAAGAACATCTTTATTCTGTTATGCGTAGCCATCTTGAAGCATGTGAACGGGCTATCTAATTTACATAAAGAAACCGGAAGTGAATGTACCGGAAGTAACTATTACATTAACCATTACATGTAAGCTTTAGATTGACATGTACAATGTACATGTAGGTTTTAAAACTACAGGTGTACATTGTACGTTGAGTTTCTAATACAGAGCCCTAAGTGGTAATTATTTTCTGTAGAACCTCTGCATCCTGGTATACAGCTAATCGAGTCATTATTGTATGAGTGGGAAACCTACGGTACCGTGACACTCAAATGGCTGATTCCTTTCTGAACCAATCAAAAAGCGTGCAGATGTATCTCATCCAATCAAACTCTTTCAATACGGCACAACATGGTACCGTAACATTCCCACTCATACGAAAACGACTCTATTGTACATGTACATGTACGCGTGTCCAGTATTACTGGTTTTCAACCAATTCCTGGAGATTTAAAGTACAAAGATGCAGTGGCCATGTTGGTGGTACAAACAAGAGAAGCTTACATAATATGCAGTGGCCATGTTGGTGATACAAACAAGAGGAGCTAATGAGGAATGCTAAAAGCTTAATCAGGCACCAACATGGCCGCCATGATGTCATGTGCAAGCCAGCAACGTTAACAGTGAGCAGTACATACAAGAATCATTTACATAAAGTTGTATCAAAATTTCCTGACAAAGTTGTTGTTGTTGAACCTGCAGTTGCTGTCAGTGGGATCATGCCAGGACCATTATTGCTGCTCACATACAACTCATACACACACAATCTAATAAGATTATTAGTCTAACTTGCTACAACTTAATTAAGCAAATCACGTTTACTAACTGTTTTTACTAACTTGTTAATTGTTTACAAATAAAAAATATTCATCGCTTCAAATTCCACCTCCCTCGTACAAAACTGATCATTGCATTAGCAGTACTACCAGTACTAGTACCAGCATTGACAGTTGTACTTACTTTCCAGTTTCTAGTTCTTTAGCAAGAACAACTCTCCCTCCACTGCCAGCCCCTAAAACACGAACGACTTCGTAGCGCTCCATAAAGAACACTTTCAACTGCACGACATGGCTGCAAAACCTTTACAATTCACTTCTAAATCATCACTTATCACGAAGTACTTTGTAACAGCATATAAATGCATGGTTAAGAGATACTGAAGACTACATTTTTAGCGAATAAAGGCGATTTTTTCACTAGATTTTCAACTTTGCAGAGTCGTGAAGACAAACTGTTCTGGTAACCAGGCCACGTCCAATCGATAATCAATCGATATTTAATCGATTACAGACTGAGGCAAAATTAATATAAATCGCTTTATCAAAACTAACTGAAGATATTTACATCAGAATTTAGAAAGTAAACCTAAATTTTAAGTCTACGGATTTTGTTCTTAAAAATTGTATAAAATTTAGATCAAAATTTATAAACTTTTTGAAAATAACAAATAAATTCCTTGAAAGTGAAGAAAAATATTTTTGAATAAGAATATCATCTCATAGTTTAATCAATCCCTTCAATTTTTTCATTTAATTTTCTTTCTTTCATTAAGTTTCTTTCTTTTCTTTCTTACTTTTTTTTTACTTTATTTCAATGTCAAATTTTACTTCCGGTTTTAATAAAGGCCTGGCTGCACATTTACTTTATCTCGCAAAGCTTCATGGGATACATGTATAAAACTCATTTTCAACATCAAAGCTGCATTTAGAATAATTTCCTCTGACTTTAAACTCAAATTCCAACTCAAATTCTTAATCTATAGACTGTAGAATTAGCTGAAAATGTCCGTTCAAGCCACAACTCCCCAAGTTCCTCAGCCAAAGTCTTGGGGTAAGTCCGATTTAACCAGAAATATAAGCTTACAGTCAATTTAAAAAAATGTGTTCTTGAAATAAAATGCCCTTCTCAGACTCAGTTCATGTTGGACAAACGCTAAATAAATAATGACATTTGCTTCAGATTACAATAAAAATATTATAAGGTAATGTTCATTAGTTCTATAAGCCATCGCGATAGGATTTTTCATCGATCTAGTGGCTTTGACAATTATTTATAGGCCTTTTGTTCTTTTCTTTGACAAAATGTCAACAATAACTGAATAAGCTACATGTACAGTACATTCTGTACGTGAATTCTGTAGATCTCTGACAGATCATAATTCTGAACGTTGCTGGACTCCCAGAGCTATTCTATCATCACTACACACAAGTTAGATGCACTGCTATGTGTTAATGAACTGAAATAGCAGTCTGCTGAAGTGTCATAGTACATAAGAGGTTCTATACCTTCATTTCATTCCTTTACGCACTTTATTAACTTACTTAGCGAAAACTAGTTTCGTTTTCTCAACCTCCTCAGTTCGCTAAAGATATAATGTGTTGAACTACATAGCAGTCTGCTGAAGGTTTTATTTTAAACCTTTATTCTCTATTTTTCCTTCCCTCTTTCTATTTCAATTTTCGGTATCACCTTGGTGTCAGAACCTTAAAATAGTTACATACTAACACTGTATGGCTCTAATGTTTAAAATAACCATAGCAATTCATGGATTCACTGATCCACCAATCCAGTATAGTAGTCAAAGGGTTTAGAGATCTTTGGAACTGAGAACAAAGTGATTTATACACATGCTTACATGTAAATTGATTCTGTTACATAGTTTTATTTATTATATAGCACAGATACTATGCGCGCTCTTATTGGTCAATTAGCAGGCCGTACTGAATACAGAAATGTAAGGAAAAGCTAGAGTCTATTTCGTATGACTGTGAAAAACCACGGGACACGGCACGGTCACGGCACAGATTCATTCGAAATCCTAAATCATTACAGTCACGGCATGGCACGTAAGTTTTTCACAGTCATACGAAATCTGCTCTATATAATAAACATCTTATTAACCTCACTTGCTCTGTCCGTACGGGAAGTTATGGATCCTCGTTTCCCCCCACTTTTTATGGCCCGCGCGCTACTCGCTTGGGCCATAAGGCAGTGTGAAAAAACTCAGTCCATAACTTCCTGTACGGACCTCACTCTCGGTTAATAAGAGATATTATTTTTTTAGGATTTAATATAATATTGTTTTATACTGTCCCTGATTAGTGGGCCACTTGTGGTTTGCTAGAACATCCACACATTGAAATATAGTTGATTGTATTGTATATACATGACTGTATATGTTTGTAATAATAATAATAATTTGTACATAAATTTGTGTAATGAAGAGAAAAAATGTGAGGTTTTACACAGTTAAACCCCAATTTTCTAATGCATTTTGGCCCATTTGTGGCTGGCTGGTTAATAGGTTCCCTGTATGCAGTAATGTCATATTACAATATGAGAGTGAATATTATTAATCATCCAGTCAGTTAAATGAAATAAAAAATAAAAAATGAAATAAAAAATTGAATCACTTACTTGTAATATTACATTGCAACAAGCTACATTGCGACCGATACCATCGGTCTTCAGTAGCTTGTTGCAATTTAATATTCCAGTCATATTACAATAGCACAGCACTATATAAATTTACTGTTTGTAATTTATTGCAGAGCTAAGCTTGTATGAGTTACACCGTACTCCACAAGATTCTATAACAGATGATACAGAAATATCTATCTCACCGCGCAGCCTTCACAGTGAACTAATGTGTCCTATATGTCTTGATATGCTAAAGAATACCATGACAACCAAAGAAGTAAGTGTATACAAGGTTACAGTACTTGTAAATTTAAGTGAATAGGTCCATGCAAGAACATTGTAAAGGACTTGCATTGTGTCAGATCAAAATCCAAATTCTCCTTAGGAATTCAAAGACGGTCAAATCAGAGATAATTTATGTACATTGCTCTTGCAGGGACTCCTTCAAATGACTACAACTGTACATCAAAAGAAAATAAATAAATAAACAATGTTTTAAATAATTTTTTTATATTTATATTATATATATTTTTTTTTGTCACCATTGTTAGTTTTTGAGCATTATTGTTACTTCTTGTTTCAGTGTCTTCATAGATTTTGCCAGGAATGTATAATCACTGCTTTAAGAAGTGGGTAAGTGGTATAGAAATTGTTCATGTAAGTATAGCTTGTCAGGGACCCAGATCTTGTCCATAATAGCAGGGTGTCCACAATTGCGAGCCATCGTGATCCGCAAAGCAAAAGATGACTGTAAGCCATACAATGTATATACATGTACATATTTTTTAAAGGTATATTTTATGTTTGTACATTTTATTTAGGAATAAAGAGTGTCCAACATGCAGGAAAAAACTGGTGTCCAAACGCTCACTGAGACCAGATCCAAACTTTGATGCTTTGATCGCAAAGGTCAGTCCAAAATTAGAACAGCTAAAAATAACTCACATCTAATTTGAAGGGCTCCCTGCAAGAACAACGTGATCTATAATATACTCCTCAAGATTCTTTGAATTTCAAAGGAGAATTTGGGTTTTGATCACAAGTCACTTACACTGTTCTTGCATGAACCCCTTCAGTTAGGGTTACTCTTATCAAAATCTAAATTCTCCTTGAGATTCTTTGAATTTCAAAGGAGAAACTGGGTTTTGATCACAAGTCACTTACACTGTTCTTGCAGGGACCCCTTCAGTTAGGGTTACTCTGATCAAAATCTAAATTCTCCTTGACATTCTCTGAATTTCAAAGGAGAAACTGGGTTTTGATCACAAGTCACTTACATTTTACACTGTTCTTGCAGGGACCCCTTCAGTTAGGGTTACTCTGATCAAAGTCTAAATTCTCCTTGAGATTCTTTGAATTTCAAAGGAGAAACTGGGTTTTGATCACAAGTCACTTACACTGTTCTTGCAGGGACCCCTTCAATAATTACTCAAATACATTTATAGCGCAAATCCAATCAAATCTAAAGTCATTCATATTGCTTGACTCTAATATTACATGCATGTTATTTTTCAAAGATCTACCCAGACAGGGAAGAGTACGAAGCTCACCAGGTAATTCCTTTCATCTCCATGGAAACCATTTCCATGACAACCATTTCCATAGCAACTACATGTAGTTCCAACTGGTAGAGTATGGTAGATTTCATAGCAGCTGTATATGAAAGAGTCAGAGTGCATGTGAATTCTGATTTTTTTTTCAAGGTCAGGGAATTGTCAGGGAATTTTGATTTTGGTCAGGGAATTTTGTAATTTGACAAAAAGGTCAGTGAAAAGTCTGGGAATTTCTGTCAGCCTTCACAAAATCATTTTGGATTTGGTGATAATATGTAGCATAATTATGGGTAACTTTTAGACGGATCGTGATCAATCATGATGAAAACTCACAAAAAGTTTAAAAGTTGTCATTGACCTATATATGGCCAATGTAAATGTATTTCTTCATACATAACAGTATATTGCATTAAAAATACTAGTATATAGTAAGTAGCACTGCAGGATATCATAGTAATTAAACAAGTGTACAGTATGGTCAGTGAAAAATGGTTTTTGGTCAGGGAAAAGTAAGGGAAAAGTCAGAGAATGTTATTTTTCCGGATGAGTGGGAACCCTGATGTAGATGTATCATGTACTACAGTACTCTAATAGTTGTATTATACATTGTATCTGATTTTCTTTTTGCAGGAAAAAGTACTACAAAGGCTAAATAAGCACCACAACCAACAAGCTTTGACAACAAGCATAGAGGAAGGCCTGAAGCTACAGGCTTTGAACAGAGCACAAAGAGTGGTAAGATCTATAGTCAAGAGTGACTTTTAACTGAAAACAAAAGAACACAATGGAATTACTAAGGTCTTGTGTGGAGTTGACCGATCAGTACAGATGGGTCCCATTCACACAGACATTTGCCCGTGTGTATGGACGACCCACGTACAATCCATGCATTTTGTGTTAAAGGATAAAAATGAATAATATTGACTGATCAGCACGCACTTGTGGATGGGTCCCATTCACATGGACATTGTGCATGTGTACATGTATGTAATGGATGGCCCACTCTTAATCCACACATTTTATGATAACAAATTTCTACTAAGGCTGTACTGTATGCTTGCGTCGCTAGTGAAAACCAGGCTTAATTAGTTCTTATATTGTGCATTTCTCATTGTCTCAATGCACTTTACAAACTGATCGAGGACTTTTTCAGGTGGCATATGATAGGCGCCCACGGCAGCTGAGCAGCTTACCATTATATATGGTAGTAGATGTATGTTATATATGCCTCCAGTAGGCTGCTGTTACATGTAAGTCTCCACCCACCAGACGAGTGATCTCTGATTATTGCGTATGCATATGTTTAGAGAAAAAGATCCTCAGAGGACCAAGGTCAAGTCCCTTCTGGTTCAGCACCACCACCACCACCAGCTGCTGCTGAAGCCAACACATTGGTACCATCCATCCGCAAGAAAACCAAAACAGCATCTGACGAATCTGATGCCAGTGAAAGTAAGTTACATGTACCTGCATGCATTGATGTAGATACTTAGTCTGTCCGTCTTTATGATCCTGTGTCTGTATCTCCCTTCCTGTGTCTGTATCTCCCTTCCTGTGACTCCTACCTTGGGGCTTTTTGA
Source organism: Actinostola sp. cb2023 (assembly GCA_033675265.1). Taxonomy (NCBI): domain Eukaryota; kingdom Metazoa; phylum Cnidaria; class Anthozoa; order Actiniaria; family Actinostolidae; genus Actinostola; species Actinostola sp. cb2023. Next base: position 290,661 of record JAUJYZ010001520.1, read on the forward strand.
CTTACATTTGTACATGTACTGCCAACCTACATTTTGTACTTGGGCAACATTTATGTCTTTATTGTCGTACATGTAGTCTGTATCTCCCATCCTGTAACTCCTACCTTGGGGCTTTTTGACTTACTGCCAACCTACATTTGTACTTGGGCAATACTTATGTCTTTATTGTGGTAGTCTGTATCTCCCTTGCTGTGACTCCTACCCTGGGGCTTTTTGACTTACTACCAATGAACCTATATTATGTACTTGGGCAATATGAGTATTTTTAGAGTATTACCACAAGCAGTCCAACTATTTATTCTGAAATTATTGGCAAAAGTAAAACAATATATTTTGCATGCGTCTCTTTAATGGGCTTCCTATGCACATAATTGCCAGTGTTTATGTAGCTGTGATTCCGTGCCTAATACCACAGGAAGCACAATAAATAGAGTCGTTTTCATATGAGTGGGAAACCTACAGTACAGAGTTATGGTCACGGTACGGAATCGAAGACATTCTATTCAACCAATCACAGCATGCAAAATCATCGCTCAACCAATCAGAATGCTTGGATATGGCATGATGATGGAGATGCGATATGGTCACGGTATGACACGAACCGTACTGTAGAGCTCTACTTCCCACTCATAAGAAAATGACTCTATAATTATATTACTGTACATCACGCTCTACAACAGGAAGCCCGTCAAGAATGATGTGTGCATAATATATTTTTATTTTAAAAAATGACCTCAGAAGAAGTGGTTGGGCTGCCTGCGGTGTAACATGTACATGTACAATAATTACAGTATGTTGTAATGTTATGCTTTCATGGTTAGAAATACATGTATTTACATGTATATCAACAGACACTGTGGACTCCACTGGTGAAACAGGAAACGATGGTGGTGATAACGTTAGTGTGAGTATGAACTTTGCTTTTCTAGTCTATCCTGATGCTGGTGGTGAAAAGGATAGTGATGATGATGATAACGGTGGTAATAATTAATGATGATGGCAATGTTGATGTTTATAGTGGCAGTAGTGGTGGACATGATGATGGTGATGATGATGATTATAGCGGCAGTAGTGGTGGACGTGATGATGGTGATGATGATTATAGTGGCAGTAGTGGTGGACGTGATGATGGTGATGATGATGATTATAGTGGCAGTAGTGGTGGACGTGATGATGGTGATGATGATTATAGTGGCAGTAGTGATGGTAACGAGGATGGTGATAATGATGGTGACAGTGTAAAAGGATGATGATGATGTCAATGATGATGACGGATATGATGATGATCACTACGAAGGTAGGTGGTAGTGGTAGAAGTGATGATAATAATGATGATGATGGTGACAGTGTAAAAGGATGATGATGATGAGGGATTCGATGATGATGATCAATAATAATGGACATCATAGTGATAGAGGTGGTGATGACGAATGTGACGAATGAGATAATCAATAATGATGTATTACAGTGTACTAGTGATAACAATGGTCTAGGGACTCATACTTGACATTGTACCCACAGGAAATCGAACTTGTCTTCAAGCCACATCCCAAAGACCACGATCCTGAGACTGTTGCCCAACAGACACGTTACATCAAGACTACAGCCAATGCTTCAGGTAATTACAATACACATCCCTTTCATTGGCCAGTTTGGGGGTCAATAATTAGTGTACTGTAGTGCTGGTACCTGATAACAAAGCATTTCTCACTAACTTCTCTCGTTTGTACCACCAACTACATGATGTCATGGCGACCATGTTGGATCCGAAAACAAAGCAAATCCTCATAGCTCCAATACACCTCCAACATGGCCGCTGCATCTTTGTACTTTAAATCTCCAGGGAATGATTGCAAACCAGCAATTGACTGGGTCAGGAACCCATTAGCTCCTGACTGGGTAAATGAACAAAATAATGATCATTTATACTCTTTGTTTCAAATATCTGTGTTTACTGTATTTTCAGTTGATCATCTCGCTAAATACTTGTCGATGAGGCTTACGTTAGAATCGAAAAGTGAAGGTAATGTACAAATGGAACGTCTGTACTTTCCCCTTGTGATTAATCAAATGACCCCCCCACCCCTTACTCCACCCCTCGTTCACCCTTCCCTCACCTCACCCCTCGTTCACCAATCGTTCACCCCACCCTTGTTCACCTCACCTCACCCACCCCTCCCTCGTTCACCCCCGTTCCCTCACCCAACCCCCTCACCAATAATGCCCACACCCCTCGTTCACCCCTCCCTCACCCTCACCAATAATGCCCACAATAATATATCAAAAACTGTCCATCCTCCACAATGTACAGGAGCTTCTGCCAATGGCCAGGACCCCTCATCTGAAGGGACCAACTTTACCATTTACATCGCTAGTACACCTGGTCTATATACGGTAGGTAATCATTGTTAGCCTTGGCCCTTAGTCATCATCCTCGGGAACCCAGGGGTATATTCTGTCGCTTGTTACTCGCTCCCAGAGAAATACCCCTGGGAACAAAGTCTGTTGGAATTTGTTCCGGAAGTCAAAATTATTCTCGTTTCTGATTGGTCGACTGGTTTGATTAGGACAACCGCCATTTTGAATTTTGACTTCCAAAACAAGTTCCAACAGACTTAGTTCCCAGAGGGTATTTCTCTGGGAGCGATTACAAGCGACAGATTATACCAATGCTCTTCCCGAGGATGCTTGGTCATATACTGTAGAGTCTTTTCATAATGTTCCTGTGGCAGAGAGTGTGAGTTAATATTTTTCTTTCCTCTGTGTTATACTGCAAGGATACCACAGGTAGCCTGCCAAAAAAATTATGTCTTGTTAAATGTTTTTACTGGAGTTTGACGGACGTTTTTCTTTCCTCTTTCAGCAACTGCAAGGATCCATGATTCTGGAAAACGTAAATGAAAAGGTGACAGTGCTTGGTTTTCTTTTTCTTATGGCCACAAATCACCAACTGGGTACCAAGGCGCATGCCGCTGAGGAAACCGAAGGCTCATTGCCGAAGCCCGCCGAGTGAACACTTATAGAGCGTCTTGTTTGATCACTTAATATAATTCCTTTTGTTTTCTATCGCAGTACTGGAAAGTCAACAAACCACTTGAGATGTACTACGCAGTGGCCACCAATCCAAGCTAACTGGATATTAATCTATTGAAAAATGAACTACTGCTGACCCTATAGTATCGCAGTAACTCTATAATATCCTATGATCTTTCGAAGAAATTAAGATAAGAGTTCAAGTGTTGGGTCGACTAACTGCAAATTTTAACAAATGAAGATGCAATTAAACGAAAGAAAATTTACAGTACGACGTTAGAACCTGTGACCACCTTTATTGTATTTGCACACTGCTGTCGTGGTTATTAGCCAATCAGCTTTCAATATGACATTCTATTGTTTTAGGTTGAGATAGAAGTATGTGAATATATTAAAGGTGGCCACAGTTCTGAGCGTCACGCTGTAATAACGTCTTGTAAGCTACCTACAATCAAACCTCCCTCCACCTTAGTACTGTAAGTGACCATCTTTCCTGATAATGAGGGCAGTCGCTTACTAGAGGTTCGACGATGCTTGTAATTATCACTCTTGACTGGTATTCATAAGCGACCACCTTCCATAAGCGACCACCTTTCATAAGCGACCACCTTCAATAAGCGACTACCTTTCATAAGCGACCACCTTTCATAAGCAACTACCTTTCATAAGCGACCACCTTTCATAAGCGACTACCTTTCATAAGCAACCACCTTCCATAAGCGACCACTTTTCATAAGTGACCACCTTCCATAAGCGACTTAGTACCTTTCATAAGCAACCACCTTCCATAAGCGACCACTTTTCATAAGTGACGACCACCTTCCATAAGCGACCACCTTCCATAGGCGACCACCTTCCATAAGCGACCACCTTCCATAAGCGACCACCTTCCATAAGCGACCACCTTGCTTGCCAGCAAACGAGGGGTTTGAGTCCGACTGCTTGATATTCTCACACTTTTCCGTCAATTAGGGGTTTCTTTAGATAGATTGAATCTGAGTTGTTGCTGTTACTTCTTTTATGAATATCATTGTGTATATATAGCTTCTATTACTAGCGAAACAAAGCATCGTACTGAAGAGATAGGGCGGATTACTATATAATAAATTAAGCATAAAAACCATGCAATATTTCAAGAATGCGAGTCAGTTGTGTTTGTTCATTTTTTTTTTTATTTTTTTTTTTATTTTTTTTTTTATTTTTTGTTCATTATTACTCACACTTTTAGCCTTTCGATTTCCCCTTAAAGAACAATCACCCTTCCAGTGTTTAGGATTACACGTGTGCAATCGTGACCTGGGGACAAAATAGGCCACTTGCACTACAAGAGGTCACGTGACCCTAACTCCCTTTTAACCGAACAGCATTGTCAAAATAAAGGGCAGCTCGAACTGATTTATGCAGCTCATAATGTCTGACACAGGAGAAATGACGTCAAAAAAAAATCGAACAAAATTTTTCTAAGATTTTGTTTGGAAAATGTGTTGGATGGCACGGCTATCACGACCTCATTTTGACACTGCTGTTTGATTTATGGGAGTTAGGGTCACGTGACCTCTTAGTGCAAGTCGCCTATTACATACATTGTCACACATTTTGATAAATATAGAAATTTCTGCCCAGAGGAGGGGACCGACTCCCATACATGGGGTTAGGGGATGCTTGTCGTACCGCTTAGGGGGTCTTGGATTTAAAAGGACCACCAGAATTTTAATTATATTTCGATGCCTTGATCTGTTTAACGTTTTGTGAAGCTTCTGAGGCGTCGCAAATCCTGGTATACTTATTGTTTTAGACTTAGCCCCATTGCCCGGGTGAAAATTATTTCATGCCAAGTGGAGAGTGTAACAGCCGAGCGGGTCATTCTCGTACCCAGAGCCCGCTCGTCATTTGGTTTGTCGCTGGCTCTGGGAAACCCTGTTGCTCGGTCGTCAAATTTTGACGACCAAGTCGTCAGAGCGCATGCTCATACTAAAGACCGCTGAGAGCGGGTACTGTGGAAGAGTCTACTGGCGACGTAGTAATGTTCACGTTGGTTTGAATATTCAAACAATGTAACAAGTACACAAGTTTGTACATTTATCTTCGTGTAGCCGTTTAAAAGCCCTTCGACGTTCATCACCGGTTCATCTCTTCTCTGGCTCTGTTGCGATAAAGGCTGGACGATAAATACATGTTCTAATATAATCTTGCATGTGAGCCTTCCTGTCTTCCGCTTTGTTATTGTTTCTCTCGAATTATAAAAATATTCCTTTGAATGCTCAAAGCGAGTACGATCGATTGTGTCCAGATTGTGTCTGTAGCCGTTACTTTTATAATTTATGTATTGTTAGATCTCCCTTCACGAATTTATGTCTACACAGTTTCCATTGATTTATTATTCAAAAAAGGTATATAGTTTTTGAAAATAATATTGTATGAAATTACTACAACCGTCGCTGTCATTCGCTTCGTTCGCTTTGCAAGTTTGAATCTTTGTTTATCTCATGGACCAATCAAATACGATCATTCATTGTTGATTTCAACAGCCAATGAAATTCGCTAAAATTTCAGGGATTCCCAGAGCCAGCGACAAACCAAATGACGAGCGGGCTCTGGGTACGAGAATGCCGAGCGGGTCATCACAGCCGTGAGAGGCCTGGGGATAGTCAACTAGACACCAGCCTCTACGCGACTACACAATCCAAGATGGCGGCCGGATCAGCTGGCTTTCAGGGTTCATTTATTTTCCCTCATTTTGAGGTCAAGGCTACTTTGTTTCTTGAAGAATCTGGACATTATCCTTATACATGACACAATAAGGATCTAATCTACCTTCAAAGTTATTTTTGTTGTAATCCAAGTAGATTTGGGACAAAGAATGGACGAAAGTGGTGTCGTTTGGTCGACGGTTGAGTGGGTCCACGATCACTTCAAAGAACTTGGTCTAACAGCTCTTTATACACTGTGTCTAATGACTCTAGTTGCCGTCATAAAGAAACGGCTTTCACAGAAACGACGCCAAGCCGAACGTGGCCGAATCTTGGCTGAAGATCTTCAACATGACTCGCTATCAATTCGTAAACTCTCGCGATTTGAAAGTGCGGCAGACCATTTGCACAAGTACGGAGGCTCCATAGCTGCTTTCGTGTTAATTCTAAACTCTAAAGTTTACTTAGATCCAACTCTAGTTAAAAGCGCGCTGGTTTATTTGACGAAAAAACACGAAATTCTACGAGCGAAAATTTCTCGTACGAAAATCAGAATTCAAGGGAAGAAAAAGATGGAAAAGGAATGGAAGGAAATGGGAAATCCCGATTTCGCTGAATTCCACCTCAAGCTTAAAGCTATGACGTCGGGTCAGTGGTTATCTGTGTTTGAACGTGAGCTGATGAAGCAGTTTCCCGAGGAGGGTCCACTGTGGAGATTTGTCATGCTGAAGGAGGAATTTAATCCCAAGGATGGGACGTACAGGCACTCGTTTGTCCTTTCAGCGCATTGTCTAGTCTGTGATTCTTATTCTGGATTTGCCTTCTTCGATGACTTTCTAGATTATCTCAGTTTGCAGATTCAAGACGGGCAACCCCATGACTTGGACGTGGAAACTGTATTCCCAATCGGACCGTCTCTGCCAGACTTACTGAAAAACCACATTCAAATGTCACAGCCCTGCCATATTATACACATTTGGTAAGCTATTTCTGAAGCGGATGGTTGACCGTATAAGACCCAAACCAAAGCATAAGAATCTATTCACATCATTGTACCCTCCCGTAATGTTAAAGAATCCTTTGGTAGTGAAGAAAACATGTCTTGTACCACGGTGTTTAAGCAAAGACGAAACCACAAAACTCGTCAAGATGTGCAAAGCAAACAAGTGCACTGTTCATGGGGCTTTCTCTGCCATAGCAACCATTTCCATGGCAACCATTTTGCAAAAAGGAGGGTCCAGTGCACCCTTAACTGTCATGTCCAGCTTTCATGTGGATTTAAGGAAGGATTGTAAACCAATCATTGATCCTGGAGAACTTGGTTGTTACTCCATAGATTGCAACATTGAGATACCTTACACCTGTGCATCTTTACCCATGAACACTTGCAGTCCTCAGTTCTGGGAATTTGCTCAGAAGTGTGACATCATCGTCCACAGAGCAATTCAGAATGGCGAACACCTCTACGACGTTAAACTCATGGAGACCCTACACATTAACACCACTAAGAACCGTGGTGTCTTGGCTAAGGATAAAGATGCTGCAGGCCGCAGTACCTCGCTGTTTCACAATTCAATCCTCGGCAAGAGAAGTATGGTGGAGTCAAGTTCAGAATTAAGTGTCGAGGGGTTTTACTTTGCATCGGCCGAGCACAATATTGGCCCAGTTTTTTCTAATAATGTAACCACTGTAAATGGAGTTCTGTATTGGGGTTTTGCTTATTTTACTAACGTCATGACTGAGGCTCAAGCTTTAGAGTATGTAGATCTTGTTATGAATAGCCTTCAGGGTCAGTGTGAGGGTTAGAATCCACTGTGATGAAAATAGATGGTGGTACAGGGCCCAGTTGTTCGAAAGCAGGTTTTTATTAATAGCATGTTGTATTTTGTCGATATTTTAAATCAGAGCTAAAATCCCTTGTGGGGAGCCTCTAATAGAGTGAATTGGATTGGATCAGATTATTTAAGACACTTTAATTAATAACTAAGTTTGATCATACTAACTATGGTCACAGGTAGCCCAAGCTGTGTATCAGTACATTATTATAAGAGAATGTATGTGGATAATGTCAATAAAATCAATAAAATAATAAAATGAAAATGAAATCCTCTATAAAGTCCTCTGGTTCTTCTTCAATTATTCCTTTATTGTTTGTGAAGATTTGAAGCGATTTGGACGAGAATTGAGTGAGTTATAGCCATTTTAAAAGTAGCCCTTCTGACCTACTTTTAAAATGCCTATAACTCACTCAATTATCGTCCAAATCGCTTCAAATCTTCACAGCTAATAAAGGAATAATTGGAGAAGATACAGAGGACTTTATAGAGGATTTCATTTTCATTTTATTATTTTATTGAATTTATTGACATTATCCACATACTTCTCTTATAATAATGTACTGATACACAGCTTGGGCTACCTGTGCTATGGTTTGATGTATTTAAATGGTCCATTTGTGGAAGATACATTTTTCTCAAAGAATTCTGGTGTTATTGTTATTAAAAGAGTGTAAGAAACTGTATAAAGAGTGTTTAGATTAATTATTAAAATCATTGTTAAAATTATATTTTTAAGCTTAAAAAAAGTTACAGTTTTTGTTTTCTTTTGTTTCATTTTGCACCTGGACGCTTTAGTTTTTGGCGATTGGGTTACCTGTGGTTGGTATTTTTAACTTCTCGACTTATTCCCTCTCGGCCAAGCACTGACCACAGGTAACCCACTAGCCGTACCAAAAAAAGAAAACAATTGGCCATTACAAAAAAGAGCAGGGGACTGGGACCAAGTCCGTAAAACTAATTCAATGGACCTTTCCGTAGTTGCCCAGAATGCTTCATGATTCTGCGCGTGCAAGCGAGGTCAGGGATAAAAGTAGATCGAAAATATTAAGAGAGAATGAAGAAATTCAGTAAAAAACTTAGACTTTTAAATTAAAAGTGCGTAAGAAGAATCACAAAGATAGATGCAAATTCTCAAGCAAAGAAAAAACAATTTTTCTGTTCTTGATTCGTTACAGTAGTCATATTTTCCTCAATACACGATCAATTCTAAATATTTTTTATCCCTGACCTCGCTTGCACGCGCAGAATCATGAAGCATTCTGGGCAACTACGGAAAGGTCCATAAGAAACTAGCAAAAATGGGCATCATTTTCTGACAGAGCAGATCAAACTTAGCTAATCTGGAAAGTTTGGTGAACTTTGGCTTAATATTGACGATGCTAGAGGGCATCAAAGATGTACATTTTCCCATACAAACTCTGTATTTTTTTGCGTTGTCTACCCAAACCATACATTCACTGTAAAATTTGAAAAGTTTATAATTCTGACAGAATTCACTCAAATCACATCAAACTTTGCACATATAGTACGTATTTAAAAGCAAAAACTAAATGAAAGTAGTACAGTTCTCAGTACTTTTGGGTATATTTTTTCGCCTTGCCCCTGTGCTGTGTATACGGCCCTGTCACATCTATTTTTCGCAGCGTAGTGGTGCGTCTCTCTCAAATAGAAAGGAATAGCAATCTAATTTCGTACAAATACACGTAAGACCGAACGCGGTAAATATTTAAACTTAACAGCCTTGTTCGGTGATAACGATCTGTGGTTTCAAGATCTCGCATGTGATTGGTCACAACACGATATTTAAAACATTCCAGGCATATTTTAGGTGTCCACAGTTTTCTTAGTTTTACTGTAAAAACTCTCCGAATGAATAGTGGTTTTTTTTTATATTTCTAGTAAAACTTTATAGTAGCCATTCATAGGCGCCCTTCGTTCCCAGGCCCTACTCATCTCATACATTTATGTGACAAAATTAAAATGGCGGACGTTCGAAGATATCTACACTAGCTGCACTCCGATGTACTGAAAAACTGATGGCGGTTTATAGTTGTGCCTACACGCTATCGGTTTATTAAAACATCCGAACAAAGATTTCAGAAGACGTAAAAATGCGTATTTATTACAATAATCTGAAAATAAGGCTCGCAAAGGATTGTGGTCCAATACACAGCCGCCATCTTTAATAAAGTCTAAAGTGGCTTATATTTCAGCCATTTTGGAACCAAAGAACTATCGATATGAAATATTGACTTTGTGAACGTTTTTCTTTGCCGCCAGAACTACCGTACGTACGTTTTCATTTTGCCTATGTCGGATATTTCGATACTAAATTCGTCAAATAAAGCCCCCAGGTCTTCGTGTAGTTGCACAAAAGTCCTGGCTATTGTTCTATTGTCGTTCTGTGTATTATTTTTACATTAAAAAATAATAATAATCCTGGATTAGTGTCAATAGTTTTCTTAAGATTTCATCCTGGATTAGTGCTAATCACCTTTCGAACAACCGGGCCCAGGACAATTTGTGCAGCTACACGAAGATCATGCCCAAATAAACGAAAAAATTGGCTGAAGTACAGGAGTGAATTCAAGATGTTGAAACGACATTATTTGGTTCCCGGCATCGCCTTTCAGTTTACATGTGTTTAAATTATTCAGTATCTTCGACGGTAAAACTGAGGCATTTTCTCCTCGTCGTCGCCGGTCTGGTCTGGCCGCGCGTGGGTATATTTATTATACTGTACAGTCGGTCTCAGCGGGAGTAAGAGGCTTTGAATGTCTTTGCTCGTTTCTTAATTTTGTTTGTTTGGTTGACAAAGAAACCAAAGCAATGTACAGAAAAGGATGGTACAGATTGTCTAGTTCTTTCATTCTTTATATCAGTTTTTTTGAAACCGTTTATATCTTTATTCTCTCAGTGAAAAGAAAGAAACGTCGTTCATTCCTATCGCTAGTCTTTATTATTAAATGTCTATCAAAAAGGTCTTTAATTCGAATTCTAAAACGTGATTATTATTATTATTATTATTGGTATTATTATTGGTATTATTATTATTATTATTATTATTATTATTATTGTTATTATTATTATTATTATTATTATTATTATTATTATTGTTATTATTATTAATACCTTTAGTAATGTCAGATGAAGATGGCCACCTCGTGGATAAGCTGAATTAAAGTCGTTATTGTTGTTGTTGGATTGTTGTTATTAGTATTATTATTATTGTTAATATTATTATTACTATTATTACTATTTGCTATTATTTTAATAATACTTTTCAACTGCACTGCTCTAAGCCAATCAGAATCGAGTATTTTTTCATGTTATTATTATTTATTATTATTATTATTATTATTATTATTATTATTATTATTATTATTATTATTATTATTATTATTATATTATTAAATAAGTCTTCCTCTCTTCCATAATCTATTTCTCTTTCTTATTTCTTCCTTTTTCCCTGTCTTTCTTTCTTTCTTTCTTTTCTTTCATTCTTCTTGAAGGCTTCATTGCAGATCCCCCAGTATGCAAATGTACTGAAATTCAAAGCCAAGGGCATCGCGTGTTCAATTCAGGCTTCACTACGACAGCATTACTGTTTTGTGGTTGTTTCCCAATCTCTATTTAGTTTAATTTAGTTTCAAATCAGATAAAAGCGCCTGTAACGACGATAGCAATTTTTGTGGATTTTTAACGTCCAGCATAAATATACGAACGTTTTGTTTTGATAAGAAAAAAAATCGAATCTGAATATTTTTCGATTAGAATTATATGATTATTTACTCGTCTCAGAGTGATGTTATATTTGGAAATGCCAACGGTCTCAATATGGAGTGGAATTCAATATTCTATGGCTGCTGAGGGAGATCTTATCAAACAAATGTACATTACGTCACCGCTGAGCAAAATTCAATGTCCGACTAATATTACACGACCTGTTACAAAAAACTAGATCAAAATAAAAACACAAACACATAAACAAAATTTAAAAAAATTAACATGCGATGTATAGCAAACTTAAAATTCTTCGCCATGAAGACCGATGTCCCCATTTTGAGAATCGAATGAATGAATAAATAACCTCAGCTGAGTCATGCATCACGAGAATTCCATTCGAAATCCCGCTTCACCTGCATTCGATCGAGTTTTTTGATCAAGTATTCGAATCTCTGATCAAGTGTTCGACTCGGGTGAAATTTACAAGCGATGAAGACTTCGATCCAAGGTAATCATGAAGACAATAGCGGATCATGTTGATTTATTTATTGGAATACAACCATAAACAATACGATAAGTGTTTGGCCAAAATTCGTTGTCAGCTCACCGAAGGACCCCCACAAGAGTCGTTCAATAATTCATGGTTATAATTTTGTAGTTTTCTGTCTACGTTTAGCGACTTCAGTGAGCGATTTTTCCTCGGTATTTGATCTCCGATTAAAGAACAAACTTCGCTCAGACTCCACTTTTTAAAACGCCAGACAACGGAGTACCGGAAGTAGTGAAGAACTCTCGAAATTGCGGTGGAATAATTGGAATGCAAGCATAACAAGCCAGCTAAAGAGGTCTGTAGGAGCCGTAGAAAGCGCTGAATTTCGTTCGAAATTCGAGTGGTTATTTCCTTTCACGAACGTTCAATTACTACAATAACCGATGGTAATGTTTTAGCATGTCTTCACGTTGACTGAGAAATCGTTCTAAAACGACGGCCGGCGCTACCGATAACTGACTTGATTGTGAATCGTATATTGAAGGATTGGAGAGGCTAGCTGTACCACGGATTGATGAGCGGTCTCAGAGAAGGGAATTATTTAAAATTCCTCAAAGATCTTCATTCGAGAAGGATCCTTCGTCCAAATCTACTTGATGACACGGGGCTTTCTCAAGTACACCATTGTGCTTACCGTGGCTTTCTCTCCTGTCTCAAATGGCTCGCAAAACATGGTGGTAGTTTAGCAGCAAGGTAGGGCAAAATACATCATTTTGAACCGAGATCGGGAAGCTCTCAGTTTTGCAAAAGCAAAAATTTATCAAGTCTATATAGTCTTCTCAGGATGCAATATAAATATATAAGAAAGTTCGAGTAAAAATCATTACATTCTTAAAATCTTTTTTAATTTTCTTTGGGCCCACGAACTAAACTCTAGAACTAACTAACTCAATAACTAATTATACATACGCACGTTATTTTCGTGAAAATATTTACGATAGATAACAACTAATTACTTAGTGTTTGGGAATACTTCTATTCGGTGTACAATTCGAGCTTTTTTGCACGAAAAAAGAAACTTGCGGCGTCTGGAATTAATTTTTAGCGAATTGTTTAATATTTTCTTGTCGTTATTTTATCGAGTTTAATATAAGAACAAAAATACTAATTAAAATAAATAGATAATAAATATATAAATAACTAGGTCATATCGGAGTGTAGTGCTTTGAACTTTAACTGAAATACTTGGAATTTCCCCGTTTTTGTAACCATCAAAAACTACTTCGATTGGAATTCTGAATTTTGATTCAATTGAATTCATACTTTTCGGATAAACGGTCAAAAATGGCAAATGGAATTATCACCAACTGAGTTTACCCAAGTTTAACTCAGTTTAAATTCTCGAAAATTTACTGAGGAAATTGGGTCATGAAATTCGTTTGAAATATTGGCTTATTTTTCAGTGTTTATTTGAGTAGTGTATGCATTGACTGCAGGGCCGTACATAACCCAAAATTCAAGGGGGGCAGTACGTATATAACAGCAAAAAAACGAATAAAAATAGTACAGTTCTCAGTACTTTTTGGTATCTTTTTCGCCCTGCTAGGGGGGGCAACTGCCCACCCCCCCCCCCCCCCCTGCCCCTGTGCTGTGTACGGCCCTGACTGACCTCGCTTTTCATACTAACCATTGAAACCAATAACTGAATTAACAAACCCATTGCAAGCGGAAAGAAGCACACACGAGTTGTGAAAATTAATAAATACTAGCTGTCAGTATTATGTTTACGAAGCGATTCATTACCATACTGCGCAATTTCATGTTTTTGCTGATTCCATTCGTGTAATTCAAAAGCGTAGTTTCCAGTAGATGAATGATTCTCTGTACTCTCAGCGAAGCTGTGTGATGAACTAACTGATCGTATCTGCATGAACTACTAGAAACGTAGTTTCTTTTATCGCTTTGAATTTCTGCACGCTGCAAAGCGTAGGCGATTTTCACACCAACCACGCGTCGAGATGTCCCTTCCGTATGGCACGTACGAGACTGGAAGATTTCGAAACCCAACAAGTCATGCCATGCAATACAAATACTCCCAGAAAAACACTGAAATGAGCCGGCAAATTTTCGCTCTTTTCCAATCATTTGTTTTGGCTTTAGTCAGCATAAACATTCAAAACTGTAAAGTATAAATGTAACTAGTAATCCTTAAGACTAAATAAAAAATGAAGTTAAAATTGAATGAAGGAATGAATCAAAATGACGAGCAATAAAACAAATAAACTGACCCAAAACACTAAAAGTAAAGTGTATATACAGGCAAGAACCTATAGGCGGTTCCGATCCAGCAAAATCCAAAATGTATTCTTCGTGTGCAACCAAATTTCGAAATATTATTTCCTTTGCCAAATAAAATAAAATGCTTATGAGCTTGTAGAGCTATCAAAATAACACCTCTGGGCCAAATTTTGGAGCACAAGAGCATTTCTTTACCGAGCTATGGGCGAACGAAGTTTCCAAATATTTGGTGTAAATTATGGCGGCGCCATGTTGGATGATAAGCTGATGTCCTCCAACATGGCGGCCAAGATTTCAAAAATTAAATTCAAGCTTAGAGTTGATAAACATCACTTAATTTCACTATAAATAGAACTTCTAAACATGTAGAAAACTAAAAACATTTAATATGGTACAAATTTGTTGTTTTCCACGACTTTTCAGAGACGTGGCTAGCAGCCGACTAGCGTTTGGTAAGAGTTGCGTGACACAATTCAAACTTCGAAAAGTCGGACACAAAACATCGAGCCCATCTGAAAATTTCTACAATAATTCATATCACAATTCTCTAAAATACTGCAAAGAATCAAGTTGATAGGATTCATAACTAAATTTTAGTATTAATTTTTGTGGTATGTGACGGCACACGAAGAATTATACTACAATTTCATAAGATAATCTCAATGAATATGAATAAAACTGGACATATATCTAAACAAGGATATTTATTGATCCAGGCGAGCATTGCTCTGTATATAACAAACATTACTGTTAACTAGGTTTACAAAATAGACTAACTGTTAATTAGTATAAACCACACAAGTGAATCGTACGTTTCGCGCGCTCTGATTGGCTACTAGCTCAATCTTGGAATATCCTTGGCTAGAACAAGATGGCGTCGCGTTTCGCGAACGTATCTCTTTCTTCTTGAATTTTTTTTAAATATATATTTGGCTGGTGATTCACTTGTGTGTTAGAGTGATGGCACTTAACCCGTGAAACAAAATCTAATAGTTAGTGACTAATAGTCAAATCAAAACAAAAGAAAACAATGGAATTACAGTTTATTAATATCTGCATGGCTAATGTCTGTTTCACGGGTTAAGTGCCATCACTCTATATACTAAAATAATTATTCCCCTCATTGTCGGTGTGGTAGATATCTACCTCGCCGCTCGAGGACTCGCCGGCGGCTCGGTAAATATCCATCACTACTCACATTAGTTTAAACATATATACAGCTTGTACACAAGGAAAAAATAGTTAAAAACTAGCGGCAACACGCAGACACACTCTACATTAGTTGATCTACATTTGGAACATATGGTTTTAAAGGTTCTAATACGATCGGATCAAACGTCAAATACTGTATTTGTAACGAGCCTTGTTTTCATAATATGTTTTGTTCTCTAGTTCTGCCGAGGGTTCGTCAGCTGCTCACTATGCAGCGGCTGGAGGACATATTGACGTTCTGCAGTGGATTTATAGAAGATCTTCAAGGACAGTCGTGTTCAGGGTATGTTTCTACATATGTTACTGTAAATACTTTTACTAATAATTATAGACTTGAATATAGAGTTTCGCGCGCTCTGATTGGTCGAGCGACATTATGATACGATGCTCAAGAGCGGAAGTAAAATCACCATCACAGAAGTACTAATAAAACAATTTATCCTGAATTTCGTCTTTTCTCTGATATTCAAGTCTAAAATTATACTAAAACAATTATTCACCTCAGGCTCAGTGAATATGGTGAATAATAATAGTGTTTTCTAATAATTTGTTTGGAAAATGCATTGGATGGCATTTTTTGCCATCCAGCACATTTTTCCATACGAATCTTAATAAAATTTGCAATTTTATATTTCATGCCATTTCTGCTGTGTTAAACATTATAAGCTGAAATTTCGCCTTCTTACTAATATCGAGCTGCTCTTTTCATTTCTGGAGTTCATTTTGACACTGCTGCTTGATTTGAGAAAGTTGGGTCACGTGACCCGTTAGACCCGTTAGTGCATATGGCCTATTGTTAATTAATCAACAATGAATGAGTTGTTGGTCACCAGGTCCCCTCATTTTATCCCATAAATCGCAAAGCTTTCTGGGTAGGGGGCAAACAAAATTAATAAAATATAGGCCTTCACTCACACCATGTCATGCCGTAGTAGGCATCGAGAACTGTGATAATAATGTAAACAAACTAAATTCACTCTAGAATTAGCATCTTCTCTAGTAGTTATTCATCTAGATTAGCTTACAAGTCATTCTGAGTAACTTTTTCTAAGTTTGTACATTTTTTGTCATTTTAAGGTAATAAAGTTGTTGTTGTTGTTCTCTCGAGCGTCCGCCATTTTAAAAATAGCGAGAAGAGAGGACCCTGGGAACGAGGTTGATTTAAAAGAACATTTTCATTTGTTTGCCCCCTGGCATACCCAGAATGCTTTGCGATTGATGGGATAAAATGAGAGGGTCTGGTGACTGGCAAGCTATCCATTCTGAATGATTAATTCGGGCATAGACGCGCCCATATATCTCTTCCCAAAATGCACTGCGAACGATATTGATGGCTTGACGTCTTTTTGCTTTGTTTTATAGGATCATAACGGAGCAACTCCTCTGTATTTTGCTGGTAAGAAATCTTCACTTAAAGTAATAGAATCATTTCAGTATGAGTGGGTTACCTGTGGTTAGTGTTACCACAGGAAACCCACTCGTTGAATAGAGTCGTTTTCGTATTAGTGGGTTACCTGTGGTCAGTATTACCACAGGTAACCCACTCGTTGAATAGAGTCGTTTTCGTATTAGTGGGTTACCTGTGGTCAGTGTTACCATAGGTAACCCACTCGTTGAATAGAGTCGTTTTCGTATGAGTGGGTTACCTGTGGTCAGTGTTACCACAGGTAACCCACTCGTTGAATAGAGTCGTTTTCGTATTAGTGGGTTACCTGTGGTCAGTGTTACCACAGGTAACCCACTCGTTGAATAGAGTCATTTTCGTATGAGTGGGAATCCCACGGCACCGTAACACTCAAATGGCTTCCTTTCTGATCGAACCAATCAAAAAGCGTGCAGATGCATCTCATCCAATCAAAGTCTTTCAATACGGCACGCGTACGGTACCGTAACTTTCCCACTCATAGGCAAACTCGCTCTATTTCAAGAACGACTACAGGCCTCGACTGCTTCTCTACAGAATATATATGGCCAGCGGTTTCTTGAATAAAATGGGGTTCCTGTGGTAAAAGTACTAAGATATAGACTGAGTACTAGTTGCGGGACCTGTGAGAGCAGATCCCGCGCGTGAGCGGTTTTATATATGGCCAGCGGTTTCTTGAATAAAATGGGGTTCCTGTGGTAAAACTACTAAGATAAAGACTGAGTACTAGTTGCGGGACCTGTGAGAGCAGATCCCGCGCGTGAGGTTATATATGGCCAGCGGTTTCTTGAATAAAATGGGGTTCCTGTGGTAAAAGTACTAAGATATAGACTGAGTACTAGTTGCGGGACCTGTGAGAGCAGATCCCGCGCGCGAGCTTATATCTTAATATATACTTAACAGACACTCAATTGTAATTTACTATACCTGTACAAACTCAATCTGTCACAGGTTCTATGAAAGCCCACCAAAGTCCTAAGTAAAAAGCGCCCGCACAGGAAACAGGAAAACATATTTGGGCTACCTGTGGAAAGCCATAGTTTCAGATAATTCAGTAGTGTGCTTTGAGGAGCTTTGAGCTAATTTTTCAATATCTCCTGCGTCACGTGCTACGTGTTGTTGTTCGCTAAGATTCATTCTACCCATAGATTGGTCTACAAGCTATGGGGCCTGGGATGTATTATTTGTGGGGGGGGGGGGGCTGGGGGGGAGGGTGGGGACCTGAATGAATAGCTTGAATGTCATAAGGACCCTTGGGGTATTAGTCTTGTTAGTCTCTAAAGCCGAATCTACACGACGGCAAGTTTTCCTTGACAAACGTGGATGGAGAAAAATGGCCAATTATTTTCCTTGACAAGGAACAGCTGGCATACTATAGCTTTTCCTTGACAAGGAAAAATTAATATTGTCAAGGTCGAAATTTGCTCGTGTAAACGGTAACAAGGAAAACGTGGCAAGGAATATTAACGAGTTCAGTTCCCAGTCTTTTCGCACGCTCATTTTTCTTACAGACGCCATTTTGTTTTTGCACAGACTGGCCGAATCAATTTTTTTTGTTACTTCGCTGAATGAAAGGCATTGAGGGCACATGCAGCCGAAACTTGTCAAGGAAAACTTGTTTATCATCTACACGAGCAACGAAACCTTGTCATGTCATTAGAAAATTGTCAAAGAAAACTTGTTGACCGTCTACACGAGCAACGAAACTTGTCAAAGATACTTGTCAAGGAAAACTTGCTCGTGTAGATGCGGCTTAACACTAGCGATTACCTTGATATTTCATACAGCTCAAGAAGGCCATCTCGACTGCTTAGAATGGCTTGCAAAGAGAACAGCTACGGTTCATAGCGAGGCTTCTATCGATGGGATGACCGCTGCCCATGCCGCGGCTCAGGAAGGTCACCTCGAGTGTCTTGCATTTCTGATCCAGTGTGCTGGCTGCAGTGGACTGGCACGAGACAAATCGGGATGCACTCCAATGCACTTCGGTAAGGATCCCAATTAAAACATTGAAAAACCTTATCAATATAATCCAATTCAAGATTAGACTCTTCCACAGTCCCCCGCTCGGCCGTTGCAGCCGAGCTGGGGACTGTGGAAGAGTCTAATTCAAGATGGACGCTCTATATTTTACCCATAATCCTTTGCGAACCTAAATGCTAAGGCTAGAGATTTCAGCAGTCAATCACCTTTGTAGAGTACATTAGATGTACATTAGAGTACATAAGGATACCAATTAAAACATTAAAAAACCTCAGTCTCAATCATTTTAAAACATGGGTTAAAATAATCCAATTCAAGATTAGACTCTTCCACAATCCCCCGCTCGGCCGTTGCAGCCGAGCGGGGGACTGTGGAAGATTCTAATTCAAGATGGACTCTCTATATTTTACCCATAATCCTTTGCGAACCTAAATGCTAAGGCTAGAGATTTCAGCAATCAATCACCTTTGTAGAAGTATATAAATGTGCTTTGCAGCCGTGAGACATGCACTGGATACAATCAGGCAGGATTCAGTTTTATAAAAAAGTGGGAATATATCACGGTTTTGGTGTTCAATCCATTGTGCCAGCAATATTACGTGACGATGTGGCAAAATTTCCAAAAATTGTGAAAATCACACCATTTCCAAAACATTACATAACAAATAAAATGGATGCAATTTTTCTAGCCGCCGCTGGGGGTCACCGATCATGCGTCAACTGGCTCGCGTTACACGGTTGGGGGACTGGTAACGAGAGAAGTAAGGTTGGTTCCAGTCCCTTGCATGTTGCGGCTGAACACGGCCATTTGGAAGTCGTCAAGCTACTGATGAGATCGTAAGTATCAGTATTTTATATCCACTCTAAATTTGAATAAAGAGTTTTAAAATACAGTCGAACCTCCCGTAAGCGACCACCCAAAATGTCAAGCTTTGTGGTCACTTACGAGAGGTGGTCGCTTTATGAGAGGTTCCAACTATAGTGATTTTGACTTGGAACTGAACTTTTGGTATTGTGGAAAACTGGTCGCTTAGGAGGTGGTCGCAATCGGAGGTTCAACTGTGTATGCAAGTCATATTGATTCATTGTTGATTTCAGAGGAGCGAAGGCCGACTTGTACGACCGGCACGGCAGGACTGCGTACGACATTGCTGTGGAGACTGGTAACGAAGCATGCGCACAGTTTCTTTTGCAGGTACGTGTTTCTTACCTATATATCTATCAACACACAAACTTTCCTGGGCCGGTTGTTCGAAAGGTGATTAGCGCTAATCCAGGATTAAATCTTAAGAAAACTATTGATGCTAATCCAGGATTAGCACTAATCGCCTTTCGAACAACCGGCCCCCTGGTCGTTGTGCTTTTCCTCTCCTAATATATCCTCACACCTATATTTCACTGTACGTATGTCTATGCGTAGAACTAGACACTGTATGTACTTATGCCTAGACCACACTAAACCTTGACCAAACTAGACCCTGGACCTAGACCAAACTAGACCTAGACCAAACTAGACCTAGACCACACTAAACCTTGACCAAACTAGACCTAGACCAAACTAGACCCAGACCTGTACCTATAGACCAAACTAGACCTAGACCAAACTAGACCTAGACCAAACTAGACCTAGACCAAACTAACTAGACCAGGACCACACTAAACCTTGACCAAACTAGACCTAGACCAAACTAGACCAGACCTGTACCTAGACCAAACTAGACCTAGACCAAACTAGACCTAGACCAAACTGACCTATAGACCAAACTAGACCTAGACCAACTAAAGACCAAACTAGACCTAGACCAAACTAGACCCAGACCTGTACCTATAGACCAAACTAGACCTAGACCAAACTAGATCTAGACCAAACTAGACCTAGACCAAACTAGACCAGACCAGTACCTAGACCAAACTAGACCTAGACCAAACTAGACCTAGACCAAACTAGACCTAGACCAAACTAGACCTAGACCCAAACTAGACCTAGACCAAACTAGACCTAGACCAAACTAGAACTAGACCAAACTAGACCTAGACCCAGACCGAACTAGACCTAGACCTGTACCTATAGACCGAACTAGACCTATGCAACTACACATGCAACTAGACATTGATAGTTCTTAATTTGATTATTTCTCAAGGCAACACATAAAACGCTAAACGGAATGGTGGCCAACATATTCGTCCACCAATCAAGTCTCAAGAGAGTTCGCTTCGAGAGAAAAGCCATCGAGAAAGGAATACGAGACAGTAACCCTAATCTCAGCGAATCACAAACACTCGAAGCTGTCAATCAATCGTATTACCCCCCTCACCCTCAAGACCCACAAGAACGATTAACACGCTCTACAAGCCTTGCTTACCCTTCTCATTACTCGTACGGAGACGCCAAGGGACTCAGAACATACTCAACCAACTCTCTCAACAATCGAGTCAGTCTTACAAACTATTTGAGCAATTTTGACAGCTCGCTGACGCCTGCACTTGAAGGGCATCCTCGTAATGGCTACATTAGAAACGCGAGTCCCGTAACGAGACACCACCAACCGATACATAGGACATATTCGGCGCCTACCCCGGATGTAAGTTCGGAACCCGACGAAGAGGAGTCGGAAAAAATCGCTGGTGTCTCGAGATCACAGTCAATGAGACGGCCGGTGTTCTCTGGACGGTCGATTAAAATCAATAGTTCGTCCTCACGAAATCAATACGAGGTGAGTGTCTTTTTGGGGGGAGGGGGTGGTTATGTATATTATATCTCTGATAACTCACTTTGGGCTACCTGTGGTAAATTAAAGAAGAGAGAAGACTCGAAACTAAGCCCCACCACAGGTAGCCCATCAACAAAAAGTCGATAAAATTAGTTCTTTAATTTTAGGTAAACGCCAACGATAACGCAAGCTTTCGACCGAGCGTGTCGTCCATATTGACAGCATTAAGAAATAAAACAAGTAAACAAAAGGTACGTTTAGTGGTCGCTAAAAAGGTTTCGACACAGGAAGCCCGATCACGTCTTCTGAAATATATCAAAAGATATAAATAATGCGCGCGCCTTGTTGGTGGGCTTCCTGTGGTAGAGCCCGTGATTTTCCGCCCGCGCGCTCTACCACAGGAAGCCCGTCTAAAAGACGCGATTAATATTCTAAACGAGTTCGTTTGTCTGAATTCATGGAGGCCGCCATCTTGACTTGTGATGACGTCACACGGTTACTCGACAAGACGTACAGTTCATACACAGTAAAACATAATGAATATCATGGAGTCGTTTTCGTATCGAGTGGGAAGTAATTATGGATCGTGCCATGACCGTGTTAACTTATTGTAGCTAGGGGGACCATGTAATAAAGTATGTATATGTATGTGTGTCCATGCATTCTGATTGGTTGAGTAATGTGATTGGTTGAATAGATGTTTTCGATTCCGTACCGTAACTCCGTACCGTGGGATTCCCACTCATACGAAAAGAACTCTAATATAGGCCTTTTGCAGGATTACGATCACGTGGTTGTACTGACTGGCAAAAAAATTCTGACTTTATTTATTTGGAGAATCTTACATGATATCAGTAGTGACAGTAAAGAAATCTGTTTGAAATGCTATTTTTCAACCTCCAGTTGATTGTCGATCTTTCTCAATCAACGTCTCAAAGTTTGTTTGCCAGTCAGCAGAGCCGTTCCCATGGGATCTTCGGTTCAGTTCATTCGTTATTCAAGCGATATATTTATTGGCATGTGACTGTAAACTGCAAAGGGCCTATTGGCCTTGGATCTACAATGTTAAAAAAATGAAATTTTTCAATGAGTTTTATCTGTTCTTCATAGGTGAATCCGCAAACCGAGGCTTACAATCCCAAGGATCTAATTCCATTTCCGGTAGAATCCAGTGAACTTAACATATTCCGTCGTCTGTACCGCATGTCTAAACGCAAACTAACTCGTACAACAAGTCTTTCTATAAACGACGAAGACTTCATCTCGCAACCCAAAGACACTCCCGATAAATTCCTGGTTTCAGGAGAAGACGATTTTATACCCGGAAGTCCACAGCATTATCAGGCAGCGGAAATGACGTCAGAGGAGGAACAGCAAATGATAAACGGATACGTGTGTGGAATGTCGCCCGATGGGGAGCCTGGGAACGGGAGAGAAATTGTATCTTACCAGAGACCTTTGTCGACTGATTTTAGCCTTGAACATATTCGTACGAAGATGAGAGACAATGCCCTAATATGGTAGCACACTGCCTGGCCTTATATGGTAGTGTAATGTCCTTGTACATGCTTATATGGAAATGCATTGATGATAATACAAAAACCATATACTGTATGAACGCAAAATGCCTTGGAAAATATTTGTACGAGATGTCCTTATATGGTGTAATAGAATGCCAAATGGCCTTATATGGTAAAGAAAGCCATATACGGTTGAAATAAGAGTAGGAGTCCTTTCTAGTACCAAAGGTGCTCACGTATACCTTAATTTCCTTATATGGTCATAGGGTTAAATATGCTTAATAATTCTACCATTTTGTGCTGATATTCAGCAACGTGACGTCACGAACGATTTTGAACGAACAAAAATGTCTGGTTGATTTTTCAAGTTTTGCAGGGAAATTACGTACCATTCAAATCTGCCGCTATTTTGGAAAATGAAGTGTCCCATAATGCCCCGCATAGCTTACTAGTTACCAGTTTTCCGCGCAACTCCTATATCACTGGAAAAGACCCACGCCCTTGCATGGTTTAAATTGCGTGTAAATTCTGTGTAAATTTTGTGAAAATAGTGTGTAAATTGCGTGTAAATTGCGTTTAAATTGCGTGTAAATTGTGTAAATTATTAAATTCCGAGTAAATTCTGTGAAAATAGTGTGTAAATTGCGTTTAAATTGCGTGTAAATGCGTGTAAATTTCGTGTAAATTGTGTAAACTGCGTGTAAATTTCGTGTATATTGTGTGTAAATTATGTGAAAATTGTGTGTAAATGTCCAAAACTTTACATGCAATTTACACCGGACAAGATTTATCCCATTTCATCCATTTTCTCAAATGTAGGCCCAAGCATGGCATGTTACCTGCATGGATTCCTTATTTCAATATTAGTAGTATACCCACCCAATATAGCGCCTATTGGGAAGGGGTGGCCATTGACAGATGTGTATCAAACCATCCCTACCTTGTGGAGCTATATGTAGTGGGGAGGGGGGTCTATGAAGTGGGGGGGGGGGGGGGGGGGAGGGGGGGAGGGATGGTTTACAACTCATATTTCAATTGCCGAGCTCAGGATATTGTAAATAAAATCTTAAAAATACCTGTGTTTTTGAGTCGATATTGACAGAAAAAAACAAGGGAATGGTTTAACGGTTACCAAGATGTACAGTACACGTGTAAATCGGAATTCGAATCGTTTTTGTTCTTTTTACTGTTACAATTTTTAATAAAAAATAAAATAACAAAAATGAATACAACCTTAAAAATCTACCGAATTACAACTGACCAGTAACAGGATTTTATCATGTCACGTGACATCTATCCCACCATGCAACTAATAGAAGTATATATGTAAGTCACGTGATGGTCATGCAATGCAACTGACCAATAGAAATATTTTATATATCAAGTCACGTGATCGCTATGCAACACAACTGACCAATAGAAATATTTTATATGTCAGTCACGTGATGGTCATGCAACAACTGACAAATAGAAGTATTTTATATATCAAGTCACGTGATCGCTATGCAACACAACTGACCAATAGAAATATTTTATATGTCAGTCACGTGATCGCTATGCAATGCAACTGACAAATAGAAATATTTTATATATCAAGTCACGTGATCGCTATGCAAACAACTGACCAATAGAAAAATATTTATATGTCAGTCACGTGATGGTCATGCAATGCAACTGACCAATAGAAGTATTTTATATATCAAGTCACGTGATCGCTATGCAACACAACTGACAAATAGAAATATTTTATATATGTCAGTCACGTGATGGCTATGCAATGCAACTGACCAATAGAAGTATTTTATATATCAAGTCACGTGATCGCTATGCAACACAACTGACAAATAGAATTTTATATGTCAGTCACGTGATGGTCATGCAATGCAACTGACCAATAGAAGTATTTTATATATCAAGTCACGTGATCGCTATGCAACACAACTGACAAATAGAAATATTTTATATATGTCAGTCACGTGATGCTCATGCATGCAACTGACAAATAGAAGTATTTTATATATCAAGTCACGTGATCGCTATGCAACACAACTGACAAATAGAAATATTTTATATGTCAGTCACGTGATGGTCATGCAATGCAACTGACAAATAGAAGTATTTTATATATCAAGTCACGTGATCGCTATGCAACACAACTGACAAATAGAAATATTTTTTTATATGATCAGCAACACACGTGATATTTTCATGTCAGTGTCATGCAATGTAACTGACCAATAGGAAGTATTTTATATATCAAGTCACGTGATCGTTCTCTTCATAAACGTTTTCTAAAAATTAAAACTACTCTATATGTATTATATTATATCATCTACACACTACAATGTCACTACAAACTAATAAACGACGAAAGAAAAAAAATGAAATTCACCCTGGAAAGTGAGACGTGAAGAGAGGTATTGAGGGAAGTGCTAGGGAATGAAAACTGTGGAAAAGTGGGGGGAAAAACGGATAAAAAAGAATTGTTATAAATTGAATAGAAATAAAAGAAAGGGATATGGGTATAAAATTGAGACAAGCAGAAGGGAAGGGAAGGGTTGTAAGTGGGAAGTGAGAAATGAAGAATGAAGGAAAGGGATTTTGGAGGAAAGGAAACTCAATGACTGGGAAAAAATAAGTAAAATAGAGGTGATAGGAAGAACTGAAAAGAAAAAAAAGAAAGAAAGGAAAATAAATATACTAATTGTATCATCTATCTATAATCCCATACAAGCACCTATGATATTATTTTCATATTTTTCAAACTGTCCAAATTATTAATTTGGACAGTTTTCGTTAGCCTCCTCCGCAGGCTACTTTATCGGAATGGAATTTTTATCGGAATTGGGATTCTGTACACAATAGGAAGAGGGAGGACTAGGGATACAAAAGAGGAAGACTGGAGACGACGAGCGAAGGAAAAAAATGGGGAGGAGTAGCCTGCCATAAATCGAATGGTGTGGACGAGTGAATTCACCCTTGAGGACATGTGAATTCACCCCGGGAGCCCCTGGGAGTTTTAGTCGACCAAAATATCTCACTAGTGGATACTTAGTAGTTAAACCATCAAACAGTACTGTGCGTTTACGGTTCAAGACGTGATCTCTACTAGGTACTAGAACGTTTATTTTAAAGTTCCTGCCTCTGAAGACTTTCAAAATAGAGAGTGAAATCCCTTTCGCGACCGAGTGAAATATATTTTTAACCGCCATAGTCAAATCAAACAAGACGTTGATTCACACTGCGGACTGATGCATTTTAAAATTAGTCGCTCAGTTTAAAATGTTCCTTTGAAATACTGACTTTGTTAATGCTTTCAATTGAAGTACAGCAAATCTCAAAGATGATCAGAAAACGCAATGTGAGTGACCTGACGGCGGTTTAAAATTGTCACACAACGCGCCTGGTCAACTCGCTCGCGCTAGACGCTTATATGCGGCCTTGTGAATACAACTTCTACCTAAATACCACGTACAAAAATCGTCTCTCAGTTTTTAATCTCTCGTTCTTATAATTATTATTTGTTTTCACTGTTGCGAAACAGAGAGAGAAGATGTCACGTCTCCAACGTACGCTAACCCGACCCGTTGTTTATAAGTCGGGTTATATACGTGGGCATTAATATAAATTTGTAAGGCGCCCGCCGTCGCTGATGTGTTTTGCACAAGAACATATGTTTGTGCTAAAAATTTGAAGCGAACCGAATTCATGCCGTGATGGTTTCCTATCACTATAAACACTCGAGTGTTGGCGATTTTAGGCGCCAGAATCAAGCCACGCTCTGATCGGTCGGTTAGTTGTTGTTGACCTTGGTCCTGATGCTGTCATTTGCAGTGTACTATATTTATGAAACGCACTCTCTTTGCTTCCGATTAAAATCTGTCAGTTTCACTGCTTTTCCGTTGGCCTTTATTTCTAAAACAATGGCCTGGACTGAAAATAATTTCCAGGATTTCACTAAAACATCGGGCTTCTAGAGATTGAAGAAATCTGAAAATTTTTCTTATCCCTCCAGTACTAAGTATATTTGGCATGAAAATAAATATGCGCGAAGTAATAAACTGTTATCATTTATCTACTCTTCGCTTTTTCTCCATAAGTCCCTCTCGGCCTTCGGCCTCGCAGGAATCCCATTCTCGGCCAATCTCAGCCTTCGGCCTCGCTTCTTTCTCGGCCTTCGGCCTCCGAACGTTGCCTGCGGAGGAGGCTAAGTTTTCGTATGGACTTTTCTTAAGAAAATACATGATATAATTAACAAGTAACAGGACTACATGACTGCCCAATTTGGAAAGAATTGAATTCAAAAAATTCCTGACTGCCAAATGAGGCCGTACAGTCCTCGGAATTTTTTTCATACAATGATTTCCAAATTGGACAGCATGTAATCCTATTACCTATACTAATACTCTCAATTTGACGCTTGTTCTTCGTACGTGAACTAACTAGTCTGTCCACAGGTAGCCCAACCATTTCCTTTGGTACTACTGTTCAAAATTAAAATATATTGTGCGCGTCTCTTTCGCGGGCTTCCTGTGGAAAAGCGCACAGGGCTCCCTGTGGTATTGCGCACGGCAAAGCATGTGTTTGCGTTCAAGAGTATTCTAAAAAACACAGGGAGCCCAACATAATACTTTCCCCACATGCTCTACCACAGGAAACCCATAAAAAGACGCGCGCATATCTTTATTATATTAAGCCTCAGAAGTAATAATTGGGCTACCTGTGGTATTCTAAAAAAACACAGGGAGCCCAACATAATACCTACACCATACGCTCTACCACAGGAAACCCATCAAAGAGATTATATTAAGCCTCAGAAGTAATAATTGGGCTACCTGTGGTATTCTAAAAAACACAGGGAGCCCAACATAATACCTACACCATACGCTCTACCACAGGAAACCCATCAAAGAGATTATATTAAGCCTCAGAAGTATAATTGGGCTACCTGTGGTATTCTAAAAAACACAGGGAGCCCAACATAATACCTACACCATATGCTCTACCACAGGAAACCCATCAAAGAGATTATATTAAGCCTCAGAAGTAATAATTGGGCTACCTGTGGAATTCTAAAAAACACAGGAGCCCAACATAATACCTACACCATATGCTCTACCACAGGAAACCCATCACAAGTCATTATATCCGTTCTTGCAGGGACCCCTTCAATTGGGCTACCTGTGGTTGGAGTGGAACTACTTCACTGCTGTTTGCCACGATTGGTCAAAACTAAGAAGACGAAGGCCAACACACGATAGCACACACCCATAGCAAACATCACGCCTATACACAGCCAATAGTTGTCCAGCGAATAACCATTCTTATCGGCTAAAAGTGCAACATACCCATCCATGACGGGAGGGAAGCGAATGGCCTCTTTATCAAACATGGCCTCGAGGAACCAACGGGAGTATGACAAGTTGTAAAAGAGTGGACCAAAGAACTTGTAGTCTGCCATTTCACAGAGAGTTGGAGAAAGACCTGCGGAAGATGGCAAAGTTACAGCATCAAAAATGGAGCAAAAACAGAATCCATGCAAATTTGTTCGGGAAATTACAACGACTATTTTAGTGCTGTGCTTATTAGCTGAGGGCCACAAGTTTATAAGTGTATTTATACTTTTACGTGCTACCCTTGTTAAATAAAGTCCTTACTTACTTACTTACTTACTCACTCACTCCCACCTACTCACTTATTTAATCACTCAACGGCTCACTCACCCACTTACTTACTCACTCACTCACTCACTCACTCACCCACCCACTTACTCACCCACTCAATCACCCACTCACTTACTCACTCAACAGTTACACTCGCCCACCCACTCACTCACTTACTCACTCATTCAATCACTCACTCACTTACTCACTCAACAGTTCACTCGTCCACTTACTTACTTACTCACTCACCCACTTACTTACTTACTTACTCACCCACTCACTTACTTACTCACTCACTCACTCACTCTCTTACTTACTCACTCGCTCACTCACTTACTTAATCAACTCACTCACCCACTTACTTACTCACTCACTTACTTCACTCAACAGTTCTCACTCGTCCACTTACTTACTTACTCACTCACCCACTTACTTACTTCACTTACTCACTCACGGCTCACTCACCCACTTACTCACTCACTCACTCACTCTACTTACTCACTCACACTTCACTTACTCACTTACTTAATCAACAGTTCACTCACCCACTTACTTACTCACTCACTTACTTACTCAACTCACTCACTCACCCACTTACTTACTTACTCACTCACTCACTTACTCACTCACCCACTCACTTACTCACTCACTTACTCACTCACTCACTTACTTACTCACTCACTCACCCACTTACTTACTCACTCACTCAACAGTTCACTCACTCACTCACTTACTTACTCACTCACTTACTCACCCACTCACTCACTCACTTACTAACTCAACAGCTCACTCACTCACCCACTTACTTACTCACTCACTTACTTACTCACTTAGTTCACTCACCCACTCACTTACTTACTTACTCACTCACCACTCACTCACTTCACTCACTCACTCACTCACTCACTTACCCACTCACTCACTTACTTACTCACTCACTCACTCACTTACTTACTCACTCACTCACTCACTCACTAACTTACTTACTCACTCACTCACTCACTTACCACTCACTTACTTTACTCACTCACTCACTCACTCACTCACCACTCACTCAACAGTTCACTCGCCCACTCACTCACTTACTAACTCACCCACTTAACTTACTTACTCACTCACCCACTCACTTACTTACTCACTCACTCACCCACTTACTTACTAACTCACTCACTCACTCACTCACTCACTCACTCAACAGTTCACTCGCCCACTTACTTACTTACTTACTCACTCACTCACTTAATCACTCAACGGCTCACTCACCCACTTACTTACTTACTCACTCGCTTACTCACTCACCCACTCACTCACTCAACGGCTCACTCACTCACCCACTTACTTACTTACTCACTCACCCACTTACTTACTTACGCACTCACCCACTCACTTACTTACTTACTCACTCACTCACTCACTCACTCACTCACTCACTCAACAGTTCACTCGCCCACTCACTCACTCACCCACTCACTTACTTACTCACTCACCCACTCACACTCACTCACCCACTTACTTACTTACTCACTCACTCACCCACTCACTTACTCACTCAACAGTTCACTCGCCCACTTGCTTACTTACTTACTCACTCACTCACTTAATCACTCAACGGCTCACTCACCCACTTACTTACTCACTCACTCACTCACTCACTCACCCACTCACTTACTCACTCACCCACACTTACTTACTCACTCACTCACCCACTCACTTACTCACTCAACAGTTCACTCGCCCACTTACTCACTCACTTACTCACTCACTCACTTAATCACTCAACGGCTCACTCACCCACTTACTTACTTACTCACTCACTCACCCACTTACTTACTCACTCACTCGCCCACTTACTCACTCACTTACTCACTCACTCACTCAACGGCTCACTCACCCACTTACTTACTTACTCACTCACTCACTTACTCGCTCGCTCACTCATCCACTCACTTACTCACTCAACAGTTCACTCGCCCACTTACTTACTTACTCACTCACCCACTCACTTACTCACTCAACAGTTCACTCGCCCACTTACTTACTTACTGCTTACCTGATACCAGCGATAAAATCAGAGTGAACGTAACTGAGGCCATTTGAGAGTTTTTAGGGTTGAAGAGAGTAGAGACGGCATAACCAGTCCCGGTACAGGCGAACTGGGCCCCAAGAACAGCCATGTAGTGAAAAGCAAGGTACCCTGAATGGAGGCATAGATTTGGTAAAGAAATTACATATCCACAGGGAGCCCAATGTCACCGCGCGCTCTCTAACACAGGAAGCCCAATGTCACCGCGCGCTCTCTAACACAGGAAGCCCAATGTCACCGCGCGCTCTCTAACACAGGAAGCCCAATGTCATCGCGCGCTCTCTAACACAGGAAGCCCAATGTCATCGTGCACTCTCTAACACAGGAAGCCCAATGTCATCGCGCGCTCTCTAACACAGGAAGCCCAATCTTACCGCGCTCTCTCTAACACAGGAAGCCCATCTCTAACACAGGAATGCTCTCACCCCTCCCCTCTCCCCTCTCCATGGTCAATAAATTCCATATTTGATCAATAAATTCCATATATGGTAGGTAGTCATTATAGCTCGTCTCCTGTCTACTGCTTTATATGACCCCTCCCCTCCCTAGCAAATACTATACCAACCTCGTGGTGCGATCAAAGGGTACAGCAGGCTGAGATACGTCATAGGTGTGATGAATATTATGGGTAACTGGACGAGATTGACAGCAAGGAAATAACTCAACCGATTGATGCCTGTTGATGACTCCCTATAAATATGGACAGATTAATTAATTAATTGTTTGTTCAATTATTAATTAATTAATTAAATCAATAATTAATAAAATTAATTATTTAATAAATTATTTATTTACAGTGTGGACACTCGAAAACACTAACAAGTTTTTTTCTCAAATTTTTTTTCCGAACTTTCTCATTGCCTCACAGCCTCGTGAAACTAGCATTGAGTTTAAATGCACTTAGTAAATCAAAATAAATCTGACTTACAGGTCCGATTTGCTCGGGCATTAGTTCAATTTGTTTTAGAAAAAAAAATCTAAAAATGCGTGTTTTTGACGTCCAATTTTACACCTCGAAAATGACCGACATTTGACTTTGATTTTTCTTCCAACAGTATTGTTTGTTGGTCAAGGTTGGTTCAAATACATCCTTGCTAAACAAAACACCACTTTCTCAGCAAACTTCCATGTCTCTTCTTCATATAGTCGTTCAAACTTTTGCCCTGCTAAAACTATATAACATAGACTTTAACAATAGCACAGTTTGTTTTTGGTCCAGGATTTCGCTAAAACTAATGCACCTTCTAAAACTATATAAAAGGACTTTAAAACAACCAGTATTGTTTTCGGCAAGGATGGTTCTGCCCCTGAAAACTATATTTTATAGAATAGAAGTGTCGATTGCCACTTGGTCAAGGATGGGCAAACTAATGCACTGCTAAAATTCTTTACAACTCCAAATAGAACACAGTATGCCTTTGTTGGTCAAGGATGGTTCAACACAGAATGACCAGAGAACGATTTATTGAGACCGCCATTTTGAATTTAAAACGGCACAGTCGAAATTGTTTCGTGGTTCGTATCTAAACTCCTGATTTCTTCCAGGAAACGGTCTATACCACACCAGTCAAGCTTAATGAATGCTGTCCTGGGAACACAGTACTTCTGTGGTGAATAATGGTTCAAACTAATGCACCTCTAAAACTATATAAAATTGACCTTTCCTAGTAGAACACAGTATTGTTTGTTTCCTCGCGGAGATGGCACCGACTAAGAGAAAGATTACGTCAGAACCTGAGCCCGTGGGCTTTCAGAACTGAACAAGATTTCCATGGAAACCCCTTATATGGAATCGAAACTTCCTACGACCTGATTAAAACTATATAACATAGACTTTAAATAAACACAAAATAGCTTTGTTGGTCAAGGATGGTTCAAACTAATGCACCTGCTAAACTATATAACATAGATTTTAAATACAACACAGTATTTATTTACAGTGTGGACAAGGAAACCGTGAACACTACAAGTTTTTTTCAAAACTTTTTTTCCGAACTTTAAATATTGCCTCACAGTATCGCAAATGGAGCATTGAGTTTAAATAATGCACTTAGTAATCAAAATAAATAATTTTTCTGATCAATTTGCAAACATCGATAATTTTTATATATGTGTTAGAAAAAACCTAAGTGTTCTTTAAATACAACACAGTGTTTGTTTGTTGCACCTGCAGGATTCGAGTGTCCATACTGTGTGTTCACGGTTATTGTGTCCATGCTTTAGATTTGTGTTTACTAATGCACCTGCTAAAACTATATAACATAGACTTTGAATAGAACACAGTATTGTTTGTTGGTCAAGGATGGTTCAAACTAATGCACCTGCTAAAACTATATAACATAGACTTTAAATAGAACACAGTATTGTTTGTTGGTCAAGGATGGTTCAAACTAATGCACCTGCTAAAACTATATAACATAGACTTTAAATAGAACACAGTATTGTTTGTTGGTCAAGGATGGTTCAAACTAATGCACCTGCTAAAACTATATAATATAGACTTTAAATAGAACACAGTATTGTTTATTGGTCAAGGATGGTTCAAACTAATGCACCTGCTAAAACTATATAACATAGACTTTAAATAGAACACAGTATTGTTTGTTGGTCAAGGATGGTTCAAACTAATGCACCTGCTAAAACTATATAACATAGACTTTAAATAGAACACAGTATTGTTTATTGGTCAAGGATGGTTCAAACTAATGCACCTGCTAAAAACTATATAACATAGACTTTAAATACAACACAGTATTGTTTGTTGGTCAAGGATGGTTCAAACTAATGCACCTGCTAAAACTATATAACATAGACTTTAAATACGAACACAGTATTGTTTGTTGGTCAAGGATGGTTCAAACTAATGCACCTGCTAAAACTATATAACATAGACTTTAAATACAACACAGTATTGTTTGTTGGTCAAGGATGGTTCAAACTAATGCACCTGCTAAAAACTATATAACATAGACTTTAAATACAACACAGTATTGTTTGTTGGTCAAGGATGGTTCAAACTAATGCACCTGCTAAAACTATATAACATAGACTTTAAATAGAACACAGTATTGTTTGTTGGTCAAGGATGGTTCAAACTAATGCACCTGCTAAAACTATATAACATAGACTTTAAATAGAACACAGTATTGTTTGTTGGTCAAGGATGGTTCAAACTAATGCACCTGCTAAAACTATATAACATAGACTTTAAATACAACACAGTATTGTTTATTGGTCAAGGATGGTTCAAACTAATGCACCTGCTAAAACTATATAACATTGACTTTAAATACAACACAGTATTGTTTGTTGGTCAAGGATGGTTCAAACTAATGCACCTGCTAAAACTATATAACATAGACTTTAAATAGAACACAGTATTGTTTGTTGGTCAAGGATGGTTCAAACTAATGCACCTGCTAAAACTATATAATACAGACTTTGAATGGAACACAGTATTGTTTGTTGGGTCCAAATCGTTCTGATTTTCTTCCGAGGTGAAATTGTTCAATCTTAGATTTCCAAGGCCGCACAAGGCCCTCATGGGCTACGACACATTTGCTTTAATCACACAGTGACCATCTTGGTTTGTACCTTTGTACTTTTAGCATGAAAACGAGGCCACGCGTGTGAACTATCAGTGGAAACAATGAATTTACCATGTGTGACCTTACGTGTAGTATACGTTGTTTTTTTGTTGTTGTTGATATTTTTATTGCGATAAATATTCTTACAATATTACAATCAATACTATAATATAACTACAATAATGCTACAATGATACTGCAATAAAGTAACCATGTGTGACCTCATTTTTATGCCAAGATGGCCTCAGTGTGTGTGAGTATACTGTAGTATACGTGCAGTGTACGTGTAGTATACGTGAAAGACTGTCTGTAATACTGACCTCCAGAACGTTGTCCTGTTGCTACCAAAACATCTTAGAGCTGACAACATGGCGGTCAAACCAATGGCCAGCGAGCTGAGGGTTTGAAGAACGAAGAACTTTTCTAATGGGGCCTACGTAATGAAGACACTTGATATGAATAACGTGTAGTATACATGCAGTATATGTGTAGTATACGTGTAGTATAGTGTAGTATACGTATGTGTATATAGTATGTGTGTAGTATACGTGTAGTATACGTGTAGTATACGTGCAGTGTACGTGTAATATATGTGTAGTATATGTGTGTAGTGTATATGTGTGTAGTATAGTGTAGTATACGTGTAGTGTACGTGTAGTATACGTGTAGTATACGTGTAGTGTACGTGTAGTGTACGTGCAGTGTATATGTGTAGTACGTGTAGTATATACGTGTAGTGTACGTGTAGTGTACGTGTAGTGTACGTGTAGTGTACGTGTAGTGTATACGTGTAGTGTACGTGTAGTATACGTGTAGTGTACGTGTAGTGTACGTGTAGTATACGTGTAGTATACGTGTAGTATACGTGTAGTATACGTGTAGTATACGTGTAGTATACGTGTAGTATACGTGTAGTATACGTGTAGTATACGTGTAGTATACGTGTAGTATACGTGTAGTATACGTGTAGTATACGTGTAGTGTACGTGTATACGTGTAGTATACGTGTAGTATACGTGTAGTATACGTGTAGTATACGTGTAGTATATGTAGTATACGTGCAGTGTACGTGTATACGTGTAGTGTATGTGTAGTGTACGTGTAGTACGTACGTGTAGTATACGTGTGTACGTGTAGTATACGTGTAGTGTAGTATACGTGTGTAGTATACGTGTAGTATACGTGTAGTATACGTGTAGTATACGTGTAGTATACGTGTAGTATACGTGTAGTATACGTGTATATGTGTGATCTAAGCTATACGTAGGGTCCATATTTCTAATAAACCATTGATTGATTCAGTTCTAACTTACATTGCGTCTCAAGGCGCCAAGGATTCCACCAGCCAATAGAACAAGAAACTGATCCATTAAGAGACTCTTCACCAGTCGTAACTGAAGTATTGCTTCACGGGTACAGAAATATACAAGCTGTCTACAAAACCCTGGTAACTTCCTGTGTTGATCTGAAAATCGTAAACGAAGACAAACTTACTTTTATGGCAGAATATTTATAAGTAGAGACATTGTTAGAGGTTTTCACTAGTGACGCAAGCATGAGGCGTTATTTCACTGTGAAAACGGGCCCGACGCAAGCTTAAGCGCAAGCACAAGAGGCCATATTTCACTGTGAAAACGGACCTATGCAAGCATAAGCGCAAAGCACAAGAGGCGTTATTTCACTGTGAAAACGGACCTAACGCAAGCATAAGCGCAAGCACAAGAGGCGTTATTTCACTGTGAAAACGGACCTAGGGCAAGCATAAGCCAAGGACAAGAGGCGTTATTTCACTGTGAAAAACCGAACCGCCTGACGCAAGCATAAGCACAAGCACAAGAGCTGGCCATTATTTCACTGTGAAAACGGACCTAGCGCAAGCATAAGCACAAGCACAGAGCTTACAACTGTGAAAAGAGGCCATATTTCACTGTGAAAACAGACCTACCGCAAGCATAAGCGCAAGCACAAGAGGCGTTATTTCACTGTGAAAACGGGCCCGACGCAAGCATAAGCGCAAGCACAAGAGGCCATATTTCACTGTGAAAAACGGACCTACCCGCAAGCATAAGCCAAGCACAAGAGGCGTTATCATGAAAACCCCTCTCTTTGTACCTGCATAACTACAGAGCAGGTATATCACTGTGAAAAACGGACCTAGCGCAAGCATAAGCGCAAGCACAAGAGGCCCACTGTTCACCTGTGAAAACAGGACCTACCCCCCAAGCATAAGCGCAAGCACAAGAGGCCATTATTTCACTGTGAAAACGGACCTACCGCAGGCATAAGCGCAAGCACAAGAGGCGTTATTTCACCTGTGAAAACAGGCCTATGAACGCAAGCATCCCTCTGTAGCGCAAGCAGGCAATGATGCTCCCCACGGGCCCCCTCCCTTGTACCTGTGAAACTACATCAGGCATATGATGCTCCCCTCCCCCTCTCTTTGTACCTGTAACTACATCAGGTATATGATGTCCCCCTCCCCCTCCCTCTGTACCTGTAACGCAAGCATCAGGCATATGATGCCCCCCTCCCCCCTCCCTCTGTAACTGTAACTACATCAGGCATATGATGCCCCCCTCCCCCTCTCTTTGTACCTGTAACTACATCAGGCATATGATGCCCCCTCCCCCTCCCTCTGTACCTGTAACTACATCAGGCATATGATGCCCCCCTCCCCCTCTCTTTGTACCTGTAACTACATCAGGTATATGATGTCCCCCTCCCCCTCCCTCTGTACCTGTAACTACATCAGGCATATGATGCCCCCCTCCCCCTCCCTCTGTACCTGTAACTACATCAGGCATATGATGCCCCCCTCCCCCTCCCCTCTGTACCTGTAACTACATCAGGCATATGATGCTCCCCTCCCCCTCCCTCTGTACCTGTAACTACATCAGGCATATGATGCTCCCCTCCCCCTCCCTCTGTACCTGTAACTACATCAGGCATATGATGCTCCCCTCCCCCTCTCTTTGTACCTGTAACTACATCAGGCATATGATGCTCCCCTCCCCCTCCCTCTGTACCTGTAACTACATCAGGCATATGATGCCCCC